>JADBJO010008522.1:47500-95038 GCA_016801955.1 Conus betulinus
CATGTGTATGTGTGCACAGCATATGTGAGTGTGCATACATATGTAACAATGGAAATGTAGACTTAAGTACAACATGGATGGGAGTCATTCAGTATAATACATCCTGAATTCAGTGTTGTGGAGAGAAAAAGAAAAACACAATTTTTTGTTCTGCTGAGTCTCTTTATACATGTTTAAAACTAAAAACAACACGCAACTGAGTCTCCTTACCAAGAGAAGGCATGAGGAGGAGCGGGGATGGGAGGGGGGGGGGGCATTCGTTATAATCCAGAACTGTATGTCAGCACATATGGTGCTTTGCTTGACAACATGTGATGATACACTCTTCAACCCACACTGCTGCTGTCTGTACAGAGAGTGGTAATCCTTCTGTCTCTCTCAGTGTTTGCATGTGTGAGTGTGTGTGTGTGTGTGTGTGTGTGGGGGGGGGGGGGGGGGGGGGGGGGGGCACGTGTGTGTGTGTGTTTGTAGAGAACTCTCATGTTATCATGATTGTGTGTGTGTGTGGAAGTATGGAAATGTAGTTTTTAAAAAGTCATGATGGCATTTACGGGCTTTTTCCAGACAGGTCAGGTATTTCTCTGTGTTTACTTTATGTGTGTGTGTGTGTGTGTGTGTGTGTGTGTGTTGATAAAAAACATGATTTTGATTCAGTTTGAAGCATACCTATGATCAGTATGTATGTCTGCTTAGAATTCGGCATTATGTTTCAAGGAGGTAAACACAAGAAGAGTTTGAGTAAATCTGTCAAACTCGGTAAAATTCATGCTTTTTGCCACATTCTCTTAATTGAGAGGACAGAGGTTTTGTTATGCTCAGAAATGGATCATAGAAAATAAAGATGTTGTTAAACCTCTGTTTTGAATCTTACGTCATTTGTTTTTTATTTGAATTTGCCCTCCAAATGGGTGCACTGCAGGATTCAGAAGCCTCTCTGACTCGGCACCATTGAAGCTCTGTCACTCAAATGCATTCCCATTTTTTCTTCTTTTTTTTTTCCTTTTTTTTTTTTTTTTGTATCTGCATGAGTTGATTTTTTTAAATTTTTACTTTGGTTTAGAGCGAGCTCATGAAAACACAGAAAGCTTTGAATCAGCTTCTGTTTGTTTGTTTTGTGTTTTGTTTGAAGAATGATGGGACAGGGGATATGGGGATGATGAAGAATGATGGGACAGGGATAATGGGGATGATGAAGAATGATGGGACAGGGATAATGAGGATGATGAAGAATGATGGGACTGGGGTAATGGGGATGATGAAGAATGATGGAACAGGGATAATGAGGATGATGAAGAATGATGGGACAGGGATAATGGGGATGATGAAGAATGATGGGACAGGGATAATGAGGATGATGAAGAATGAGGGGACAGGGATAATGGGGATGATGAAGAATGATGGGACAGGGATAATGAGGATGATGAAGAATGATGGGACAGGGATAATGGGGATGATGAAGAATGATGGGACAGGGATAATGGGGATGATGAAGAATGATGGGACAGGGATAATGGGGATGATGAAGAATGATGGGACTGGGATAATGAGGATGATGAAGATGTTGCTGGAGTGCAGCATCAGATTGAAGCGGACCAGGAGAAAACAGCAACACAGGGCATTAACAGCCATGGGGCAAAGGGGGGGGGGGGGGGGGGTCCTGGGTGACTGGGGGAGAGGCAGTGTACAGTGTTAAAATCATTGTCTGAACTGTCAGAGTAATTGTTGACACACTCAACAGAAACTTGATAAAGAACTGCTCTGCGTGTAGTGCGTCCACTTGACCTTATGTTGTGTCAATATTTGCCTTTTTTTTTTTTTTTTTTTTTTTTTTTTTAAGTCAGTATTCAAGGTGTTGCAATTTATGAGCGTATATTTCGAAAATAAGGAAAATAAAAAGTATTCAAGGTGTTTGTGAAACATATTGTTGGTTACAATTGTGAATGTGCATGAGCGAATCACATTTCTCCACCGGGGTGTGTGACAAAAGTGAATACACTTCTGCATCTTTTTGTATCAATCAGTAAAAATGTGTTTCAGTTGTACTGATGAAAAAAAAAAAGTGTTGAATTAAAAACAAAATTAACAAAATGTTACTTCCTTTTGTTCGCAGTTTTTCACCCTCGATACAGTTGAGATGAAATAGGGTTATCATGAATGAATTATGGTTCAGTTTATTTTGCTTTCAGAATATGAAGTACAGACGCCGTTTCTTATTTTGTGTGGTAAATGTTTGTTGACTTTTTTTTTGTTTTTGTCCACAGAATCTAAATGCTCTTAGGAGTCAGAGTTAATCGACATATTTTTTTTATGTCTCTGTGATGTGTACATACATGGATTTGGATAAGTGTGTATACACATGTGCATGCTTGCTTTACTTTTACAGCGGGAGGAAGGGGAGGACCTGTGGTTCCTTTCCAGAAGACGAAATACATGTACGACAGGGAGGAGAGAAGAAGAAACAGTTCACTCCCTTGACCTTTCCAGTCAGCCACTCGATGCGGTACTACATGGACTGGAAAGGTTACCAGGACGACAGTGATGTTGCCGCCGCTGAAAAGAAGTTTGGCACCAACACGTAGGTGACAGGATAACAAGTGGGGTTTAAGTTGTACCTGCATGGACATATGCCTGTGCATGTATATGTATATGTGCATGAGCATGCTTACGCTTGACAGACAGACAAACACAAGCACACACACTCACTCACTCACTCACTCTCTCTCTCACACACACACACACACACACACACACACATTCTGTCTCACTTTTTTATCTCTCTTGGTCCTTTTTCACACACATACACATAGACACACAAAAACACACACACACACACTGGCACACACACACACACACACACACACACACACACACACACACACACACACACACACATTTGCTTGCACACACATCAACCTATCCACATTTGTCTCTCTCACTGTGTGTGTTGAAATCTGTCTGTGTGTTGATGACTTCTATCTCGTCATGCATGGCTTGTGTTCACACCGCTCTGTTGTGCACTCTTTCAGAATGGTCATGGACATTTCCACGCTTTGCTGAGCTGTTCAGCGAGAGAGCCACCGCCCCCTTCTTCGTATTCCAGGTGGGGACGTCTGAACATTTAAACAGTCAGTACCTGACAAACATATTAGCCTGTCTCTAAGTCTCCCCCCTGTTTCTCTACCCTGCCCCATCCACATACTGTGACCTATTGAAGAACACAGAATTCTTTCGACTGACATGCAACCTTCAGTGGAATGGAAACGGCTCAGGTCATTGGTTTGAGTGTTTAACTGTACGCACTTCTTTCCTGTCAGCCGAAAACGGTATTGTTGTTCTTCCTGATAGTGTTGGTTTGAGGCAGGTCATAGGTCGTCTTCCCCCTGAACAAGATGGTGGAGTAATGGCAGTTGTCATTTTGAGAGGCAGTCTAACATGTGTGTGGGTGAAAGATTTGACGTTGAATGTGTTCATGTGATGACCTTTGGAACATTTCTTTGACGGAAAAAAATCATCTGATTCTTCCATGAGCGTTTGCTTACGGACACTGCGCAAACATTCTAATTTAAGCACAAGTAGTTTCCTTTCATTTTTTTTTTTGTTTTGTTTTGTTTTGCTTTCTGTAATTATATGACCTGATTTAAAAACCTGCAGAATGGTGCAAGAAGCACTAATGACAAAGCTGTTAACATGTGTTAAAAGTAAAAAAAAAATGTACTTTTAAATGAAAAAAAAAAAACCCCATTTGTATGCTTTCCTCATTTTGTGTCAATTTTTTCCAAACATCACCATCGTGAGATTACAGCTTTTCTGTTGTTAGTGTGTCACCATTGAGTTAGTGCATCCAACCAAAATGTTTAAGGAATTAAAAAGAAAAAGACTTGGTCTGGAACAGAATGAGATCAAACGAATAGATATGTAAGAAGTAAGTTGTTGGAATGGCCTTTGAAGTGGGTTGATTGAAAGAAAGTTATAGAAAATCAGCATGGTGTGGAAGGAGAGATGGGAATAGATTATCATCACACAACCCATGCAGTCCATGTTTTTTTTTTTCAGTGTGTTGAAACTTAAAGTTTATAACCCACCCCACTCTGTCCACCACCTTTCTTGGCTGTCATTGTCCCCTTTGATGACAGGAAAGGTCTGCCATAGACGGGGTTTACACAGGTCATGGCCCTCTGTGGTGACAAGAAAGGTCATGCCATAGACAGGGTTTACACAGGTCATGGCCCTCTGTGGTGACAAGAAAGGTATGCCATAGACAGGGTTTACACAGGTCATGGCCCTCTGTGGTGACAAGAAAGGTCTGCCATAGACAGGGTTTACGCAGGTCACGGTCCCCCTTTGAGGACAGGAAAGGTCTCCCATAGACAGGGTTTACATAGGTCATGGTCCCCCTTGATGACAGAAAGGTCTGCCATAGACAGTTTATACAGGTGGTGGTGACAAGAAAGGTCTGCCATAGACAAGGTTTACACAGGTCATGGTGACAAGACAGGTCTGCCATAGACGGCGTTTACACAGGTCATGGTGACAAGACAGGTCTACCATAGACGGCGTTTACACAGGTCATGGTGACAAGAAGGTTTGCCGTAGACAGGGTTTACACAGGTCATAGTCCCATGTAGTGGCAAGAAAGCAAAGCCATGGACATATTTACATGCTATGGTCACCAAGAATAATCGTAGAACTTGAGATGTACAAGTTGGAGTTACCGAGTGGAATTTCACACTCAGAGTCTGGGTCATGGAAAAAGTCATTCAGTTTTATACATGGGACTCTTAGTCATGGATGAGGTGTAGAATTTCTTACATAGATGTCTGAGTTATGGAGAACTCGTGGAATTTCATACATGTATGCATGTCTTGGTTATGTTAAAGTCATAGAACTTTGATCTAGTTGCAAAGGGAGGCGACTGCAGGCAGAAATCTGAACAAATTTGAACAATTATTTACAAGACAAACAAAACACGAGTTTTGACCTCTTAGGTCTTCTTCAGGCAAGATGCACAACACTGAGGACAACGAAAATGAACGAGCGATCACTTACCTTCATGCAATTTTGGCGCAAGATGGGCATTGAATCATAGAATTTCATACATGTATCGGTGTGCGAGTTATTGAAAAGTTGTGTGGTGTTCCACAATTGATTCTGAATGCTGGAAATGTGGAATTGATGTGAGAGGAGTTATGAGATATAGAAACGATGGTTTAGCTGTCCAGGTGTTCTTGTGTGCATGGTGTCTAGATGCAGAGTAGCAATATATCTTAATTCTGATAACAATAATACAAAAGACACAATATCATACAAAGGTCTGTTGGGCAGGTGTTCTGTGTGGGTCTGTGGTACTACAGTGTTTTCACCCTCTTCATGTTCATAACATAACACAATGGTCAGTTGGGCAGGTGTGTGTGGGTCTGTGGTGTCATCACCTAACACAATGGTCTGTTGGGCAGGTGTTCTGTGTGGGTCTGTGGTGTCATCACCTGACACAATGGTCTGTTGGGCAGGTGTTCTGTGTGGGTCTGTGGTGTCATCACCTGACACAATGGTCTGTTGGGCAGGTGTTCTGTGTGGGTCTGTGGGTGTCATCACCTAACACAATGGTCTGTTGGGCAGGTGTTCTGTGTGGGTCTGTGGTGTCATCACCTGACACAATGGTCTGTTGGGCAGGTGTTGTGTGTGGGTCTGCGGTGTCATCACCTGACACAATGGTCTGTTGGGCAGGTGTTCTGTGTGGGTCTGTGGTGTCATCGCCTGACACAATGGTCTGTTGGGCAGGTGTTCTGTGTGGGTCTGTGGTGTCGTCACCTAACACAATGGTCTGTTGGGCAGGTGTTCTGTGTGGGTCTGTGGTGCCTGGACGAGTACTGGTACTACAGCGTCTTCACGCTCTTCATGCTCATCGCCTTCGAGGCCACCCTGGTGCAGCAACAGCTCCGCAACATGGCCGAGATCCGCAAGATGGGCAACAAGCCTTACCTCATCCAGGTGTGCAGTGGGGAGGGTGGGGGGAGGGGGGGGGAGGCATAGGGAGGCAGGAAAAGTGGGGAGGGGGGGTATGTTTTTACTAGTGCTTGTAGGATTTCTAGTCCACCATCATGTCGAGCGCGATGCAAAGTGTGATACAAAGTGCAGTGCTCTTGCGATACTGCATGCGAGTGCCGCACTTAAGTTTGGAATGCTGCGCTTAAAATGTCAAAAAGCTACACTACTGCGGCCTTGGCTGTTCTGTTTTCATCCAAGTGGCACTGTTACACTGCTCATTCCAACCAGCTCACACACAGCTACTTTCAGGCTCGTCCTGTGGCAAGCACGCAGACCTGTTATACCCATATGATTTCGCTGTATTTTTTTTTTCACACATGTTGGAGGAAATACGATGAATATGATGAACTGGAAAACAATATGTGGGAAAAAATCTGGAGACAAAGTTCTTGAGCAGTAGTGGGACTTGCGGTGTGTAACCATTGTGTTTGAGCCCTACAACCAACGGGTGACAACTCGCACATCTGTGTGTGCAAACTCATATCTGGATGACGTTGGAACACAGGGAGGGACCTCCTGCTTTTACAAAAAGAGCAAGTTCTTGTTCTGATGCGTACGCAGGCTGATACTCCTGCGGATACTCCCTGTATAGGCAGGCAGGTATTAATCCCATCTGCTCACAAAGGGAGTGGAGTTTTGTGTGTATGACCGTTTTTTATCTTGCCATTAAGGCAGCCATACTCCATCTTCAGGGAAGGTGTGTCCTATGTGTAACGTGTCATCCATACCAACGTGTCATCCATACCAACGGCCAAACTGGCCTTCTCTTCTGAAAGTTGGTGATGGGATTTTACATGTGTGCAAGATGTTACGTGTGTGTTCACACACGGAACCTTGGTTTATAGTCTTATTCAAAGGACTGTACAGGAAATAGAGTCAGAACCAATGTTAACTCCAAGGGAAAAATCTCCCTGTACTGAAATGGCCCGACAGAGATTCGACCCTGCAATCCTTGGATTACGAGTCCGGCACTCTACAAACTGAACTATTCTGGGCTCACCCCCCCCCAAAAAAAAGCGACAAAGTTGGTAGATGTGTGCACACATTTTTTTTTTTTAGGAAAATTCGCTCATTTCAGTGAGTAAGAAATACACCAATAGCTGTTTAGGGTCAACAGGTCCGAGAGCAGCACCAGCCATCTGCCAGTGACGTGCTGGTACTGAGGCCTTTGACAGAGACTTGCCATGAACATAGACAGTGGAGAGAAAAGCATGCAGGATTTTTCTGGTTTTTTTTTTTTTAGTTTTTTTTTAAATTTTTGTTTCGTACTAAGGATATGCAGACAGTTCGTCTGAATCAGTGAATGTCATTTGGCTTTTTTTTTTTTTCAACTTTATGACGATTATTTTTCTTTCTTTTTTTTTTTTCCTTTGGTTTTTGTTTTGTACTAGGTTATATGCAGACAGTCTGTCTAAATCAGTGAATGTCGCTTGACGACTTTTGTTTTTTTTTTCAACTTTTATGATGACTTTCTTTTTTGTTTTTGTTTTTGTACTAGGGATATGCAGAGGTCTGTTTGAATGTCACTCGGCAGTCTTTTTTTTTTCACAGGTGTATCGCAACAGGAAATGGATCAAGGTCATGTCTGATACTTTGATTCCTGGAGACATTGTATCCATCAGTAAGTGTGTGTGTGTGTGTGTGTGTGTGTGTGTGTGTGTGTGTGTGTGTGTGTGTGTGTGTGTGTGCATGTGCATGCATGTTTGTGTGTTTGTGTGAGAGGATATGTATGTGTGTGTGTTTGTGGTGGTGTGTGATTGAGTGTGTGTGTGTTTGTGAGTGTGTGTGTGTAAGAGTGTGTGTGTTTGTGTGTGTGTTTATTAGTATGTTTGTGTGAGTCGGGTGTGTGTGGGGCGCATGTGTGTGTTAATGCGTGTGTGTGTGTGGTTTTTTTTTTCTCTGCGTGTGTGTGTGTCTGTGTGTGAAAGTGTGTGTAAGGACATGTTTGTGTATGTGTGTAGTAACAATTATGAGTGTGTGCACATACTTTTAGTTCTGAGTGCTTGCTTTGTGTGTGTACATTCATGTGTGTATGTGTGTGTGTGTGTGTGTGTGTGTGTGTGTGTGTGTGTGTGTGTTTTGCAAGTGTTAATTCTTTGGGTGGGCATCAATATTTGAAGATAGGCTAGTTTTTTTTTTCAAATGCTTCTAGGCCTGAAAAGTCGAAGATGCTGTCTGGCCTAAGCAACGTGGTAAGGAGTTGATGTCCCTGGTAGGGCTTCCCATGTCAGACAGGCTAAGGGTGAGGACCCTGACTAATAGTAACCCGCCTTTCTCCTTTTCTTGTTTTCTGCCTTTCTTATTTGGGTCTTTTCTATCTTCGTCTCCCCTTCAAGTCTTCTTTCCAACACTCCTCTTTTCTCTGTGGTCTTCTTGAGCCCACCGTGTTTGCCGTGCGGTGCGTCCTGTGATGGGGGAGAATAGGATCCTGGAGGTTGAGACCGCTGATGTGACTGCGGTGCATCAAGTCAACACACCTCTTTGGCCTGGACTTCCCCTAGACAGGTGGTCGAAGTGGCCCACTTCGATCAAGCGGCTGGTCGCGTGCATGCCCTAGCTCAGGCTAGAAGGCGGCGGCTCGGGTCAAACGGGTTTGGGAGCTTCTGTGGCAGGGATGCTTTCAGGCCTGTGTATATCTCCTTTGAAGTCCTGGTGCCCAGATATACTGGAATTCCGTATAAAATGGGCATCCCCCTTGTTGGGACTCGATGGCGGGTGGGAATCAAAAGAGATGAATTCTAATGAATACACCATGGCACCAAAACAAAAAAAAAAGACACAGGCAGGATTCAGAAACAGAGACGGACACGGATTCGGAACATGAGACGAGAGTCCTTTCAGGCTTCTGGCCCAGCTGGCTGATTGTGGAGGGAGCAGATGAAGATAGACCTCTGTCAGGCCTGAGTCCTTTTGCGATTGCGAAGGGAATCAATGGCCTCAGCGGGGAAGCCAAAGAGCGTCAAGAGACTGAGGAATGGGTCACTTCTGATTGAGTGCTCATCCAAGCTGCACTCCGAGATGCTGTTAAAATCAACAACGTTAGTGGATCGACCGATCAAAGTGTCTCCACACAAATCTCTGAACTCTTCGAAAGGAGTAATCCGGTGCAGAGATCTGAGAGGAGTGTCGGAGGCTGAAATCAAGTCAGAGCTGGCATCTCAAGGAGTGACCCACGTTCATCGTGTGCTTGTGCGTAAAGGCAATGACAGGATTCCAACTGACACCCTTTTTCTTGACCTTCTGCTCTACTTCTCTCCCGGAGTCGATTACGGTGGGCTACCTGAGAGTTTCAGTGTCACTGTACATCCCATCACCTCTGCGCTGTTTCAAGTGCCAGAGGTACGGCCATGTGAGGGATAGATGTACGGAAGAGAGGTGTGTGGTACCTGCTGCCAGCCAGTCCACCAGGGTGTGTGTGACAGTCCACCACTCTGTGCCAACTGTGGAGGCAAGCACCCATCATCATCGAAGACCTGTCCAAACTGGTTAAAGGAAAAGGAAATTCAGAGAATAAAGACTGAACAGCGAATCCCGTTTTTTTGAGGCGAAAAAGATTGCTATGAAAAGTCAACCAACTGCTGGGCTCTCGTTTGCAGCTGCAGTAAAGAAGCCAACAACAGTCAGCATCGGAGTGCAGACGGTGGAGTCCTCGTTTGCCGAGAGAGAGCCAGAAACCAAGTCTGTAGCCTCAGGCAGAACCACTGCATGCGATGAACCCCAGCAGTCGTCGCCTTCAGATACGTCAGTCTTCAAAGCCTACTCCCGCCCCCAGACCCCAGGGGGCAAAAGACCTACAGGCACTTCAGAGCGGCAGAGAGTGGAAGTCGTTGAAGTACAAGACAAGACCACCCCCTCAAAATCCTCCAAAGGGCACCCTACAGCTGTCAACAAGGGAGCTGGCGGTTCTGGAGGAAAGACCAAGTCGCCACCTAAAAAAAAACGCCGAACAAAATTGTATCAGATCGAGAGAAAAAAGCGGAGAGAAATTTCAACAGATTTGCAGTTCTCTCGGATCCAGATGATGTTGATATAGAATAAAAAGAAGAAGAATTACGAGATTTATTTTCTTTCACCATATTTCTTTTATGATGGACTCATCCACAATGGATTCAATCATACATTGGAATATCAGGGGACTGTCTTCCAATTATGAAGAATTGCAGCTGTTGTGCCGTGAGGCCAGGCCGATGCTAATTGCCCTCCAAGAAACTCTTCTCAAGTCTGACAAAAATTTTTCACTTTCTGGCTACAGTTTTTTTAAATCTACCTGCACAGTCTGTTGAACATGGTGCTTCTGGTGGAGTTGCCTTGTTCATTCACAACTCTGTTCTGTACAGCCCAGTTGCTCTGCAGACTCCGCTTCAGGCAGTGGCAGCTCGGGTTACTCTCCACAAAACAGTTACTGTCTGTAGTTTGTACTTATCTCCAAACATCTGCGTCACCAAACAGGACCTCATTTCACTCTTGGAGCAGCTTCCTCGACCCTTCCTGCTGTTGGGTGATCTGAACGGCCACTCTCCTCTATGGGGAAGTGTGAGAGATCTTTCACCACGGGGTCTGCTTTTAGAGGAGTGTTTTCGGAGCTTGATCTGTGTGTCTTGAAACAGGAAATCACCTTACTTTTACTTTCCGCTAATGGCACCACATCTTGTCTGGGATCTTTCTGTCTGTGATCATCTTTTTTTTTGGATTTTGTTTGGGAGGTTGATGAGGACCTGCATGGTAGTGACCACTTTTTCCTGTGTTTTCGGTGTACAAATGCAGAGAGCGAGTCTTTGCCAGAACGCCTCAATTTCAACAAAGCAGATTGGGACCTCTTTGCCACTAAGTTTCTTATGGATCTGGAAGAGGACAAGATCCTGCATAGTGACGATCCCGGCAGTCTTTCAGATTTCATACTGAATTGCGCAAAGTCAACCATCCAGACATCTTCCAAGAAGCCCGTAATGCCAAAAGTTCCTTGGTTCAATTCTGAGTGCAAAGAAATTAACAAAACCCGTAAAAGAGCTCAACGTAGGGTTTCTTGCAGACCCTCGATGCCAAACGTCCGAGCGCATCAGAAACTGAGGGCCAAATCGAAAAACACATATATAAGACCAGTAAGCGATTATCTTGGAGACAGTTTTGCTCAAGTCTCACATCCAAAAACTTCGAAGAAAAAAGTGTGGAAAAAATCATCAAAAATCAAAGGGAAGAACACCTGCCCCACTGTGAACCACCTCAGTTTTTCTGATTCTTTAATAACAGAGAAAAAAGCAGTTGCTAATCTGCTTGCTTCAACCATTGAAAAGAATTCCTCCTCTTCTAACAAGTCAGCCAGTTTTTTGTCAAAAACAAAGCCCTTAAAGAAAAATCACCCTGCAACTTTTCGTCAGACAACGTGGAAGACTACAATCTTCCTTTCACTTTAAATGAATTGAAATCCGCCTTACTTTCTTGCAACGATTCCTCTCCGGGTATAGATGAAATCCATTATAAACTTCTGAAACATCTTCCGCAAAAAGGTCTGCACATCCTGCTACATGTATACAACCATGTATGGACTACTGGATTCTTCCCACCATCTTGGCGAAAAGCCCTCATCATTCCTATTCCTAAACCTGGAAAAGATCTCTCCAACCCGTCAAACTACCGTCCAATAGCTTTGACCAGCTGTGTCTGTAAACTGATGGAGAAAATGGTCAACGCTAGACTCATGTGGAAACTTGAAACCGACGGCCTTTTGGCGAAAGAACAGTGTGGTTTCCGTAAACATCATACTACAGTGGACCATTTGATTCGTCTGGAATCTACGCTTCGGAACGCCTTTCTGAACAAACACCACGCAGTGGCTATATTCTTCGACTTGGAGAAAGCCTACGATACCACCTGAAAGCTGGAATTCTTCATGATCTGATCTTGGTTTTCGGGGTCATCTTCCACTTTTCATTTCAAAATTTTTTGGCAGACCGACAGTTTCAGGTCCGGGTTGGCACCACTCTCTCTGATGTTCATGAGCAGGAGTTGGGTGTTCCACAAGGGAGCATACTGTCTCCGGCCCTATTCAGCATCATTTAACAACATTGTCAAGTCAGTTCAGCAGGGTTCAGACTGCTCATTGTTTGTGGATGATTTTGCTGTCTATGCAAACTGAAGCCTGTACCCGAGTGTCCAGCGCAGGCTCCAGCTTTGTGTGGATAAAATTCATCAATGGGCGGATGAAAATGGCTTTACTTTCTCTCCTACGAAGACACAGTGCATTCACTTCCATAATTTTCGTCAGTTTTTTCCAGATCCTGAAATCAAAATAGGGAAATCTCCCATTCCAGCTGTCACAGAGGCCAAATTCCTTGGAGTTATTTTTCGACCCAAAAACTCAACTTTCTCAGCCATATTAAACACCTCAAAACCTCTTGCCAGAAAGCTCTGATATTCTGCGGGCGGGTCGTACACACTGACTGGGGCGCTGATAAGAAAACTTTGCTGCACCTCTACAGAGCCTTGGTCCGTTCCAAACTGGACTATGGTTGTGCTGTGTACGGCTCTGCCAGACCGTCGTATCTAAAACTCTTGGACCCTATCCACCATCAAGGGCTTCGTCTCTGTCTTGGAGCATTCCGCACCACCCCTGTGTACAGCCTGTACGCAGAGGCAGGTGAACCTTCACTGTCCAACCGCAGGCTGAAACTCTTTGAATTACTACGTCAGACTGTTCTCCGAACCTGAAAACCCTGCCTATGACTGTGTCTTTGACCCTCAGTTTCAAAGCAAATTTGACAACAACCCTAACTGTATTCCGCCGTTTGGTCTTCGTATGCAGCCTCACGCACGGAATGCAGGTCTAGACCTAGGAGTTGTGTCCGATTTTTCCAAGTTTCCGGATCAACCTCCGTGGACCTTTTTCACACCAGAGATTCGTTTTGATCTTGCAGCTTTTCGCAAAGAGTCCACTAGCTCTCTAGCATACAAGGCTTTGTATGCTGACCTCTGTTCGAAATTCTCATCCTATCAGAAAATTTTCACTGACGGTTCCAAGTCTGAAGATGGAGTGGCCTGTGCAGCCTACTGCTCTGGTGCTCCTTCTCAAATACTGTTAGAACATATTCCTTCAGACGCTTCTTCTGCTTACTCTGCTGAAGTTACAGCTCTGGTTCTGGCACTACGGATAATCTCCCAATCTACGAAGAGGGACTTTCTGGTTTTGTCGGATTCACTGTCGGCTTTGGAGGCCATAGCTGGCCGCAATCTTCAGCACCCCCGAACTTTTACACTTTTTTTGAACTTTTTACCAAGTTGACAGCGGAGGGTTACAACATTCATTCTTCTGGCTTGGGTTCCTGGTCATGTGGCATCGGAGGGAACGAAATGGTGGATCGTTTGGCCAAGAATGCCGTACGAGAGAAACTGTCAAACACACCTATCCCCTGCTCAGATTTGAAACCCAAAATTAACGATTATGTAAAAGACCTCTGGCAGGAGGATTGGAATACACAGACGGATAACAAACTCTTTCAGATCCGTCCAAACCTAAAGGAGTTCCTCCCGTCTTCGTGGTGGTCGTAAAGAAGAAACAGTTCTGTGCCGGCTGCACACCGGCCATTCGTATTTTACCCCATTCCTACCTTTTAAAGAGTGAAGAAGCTCCTTGGTGCATTCCGTGTCATGTGCCACTCACAATGAAACATATTTTTTTAGAGTGTTGGGATTTGCACGATGTGAGACACAAACATTTTACAGCAGAGAGTCCATGAAAACCTTGTTCAGAGATGTTCCGCCTGACGCGATCTTTGAGTTCTTGAAAGAGGTTGTGTGTGTGTGTGTGTGTGTGTGTGTGTGTGTGTGTGTGTGAACTGTGTATGTGTACACACACACACACACACACACACACAAAAACTGTATACGCCTACATCCACATGTATGTCTATACACACACACATGCACACGCACACACACACACACACACACACACACACACACACACACACACACACACACACACACACACACACACACACAAACTGTCTATGCCTACATCCATGTGTGTACTAGGGTGTCAGTGCCTATGCCTGTGATGGTAAGTGACACAAGATGCACCCCATGATGTGATGGCTGATGTTTCTGCTGGCTTGTAAAGGGAAGAGAGTTGGACTGGATGAATTTGGACAGTAAGCAGGGAAATGATGTCAAACATTCACAGAAAGGAGAACTGGTTGGAAAAGAATCTGTTGCACATATCGCTGTTTGTTTTACTGTTACTTAAGTTATTGTCGCCACTGCCTGCAAAAGGCGGTTTTCAAACCACTGGAGAAATGTTTAAGACAAAATGGCTTGATGAAAAATTGTTGAAAGAGGCCAGATTTTTTTTTTCTTTAGAAGAACAGTGTACTAACACTGGCAGGTGAAATTGTCTGAAATGCTGTTGAAGACAAAACGGCAGGATGAAAAATTACTGAAGGGAGTCAGATTTTTTTTTTTTTTTTTTTTTCTTTTAAGAAAAATATTGATAGCTGAAGTGCAGTAGCTGGCCGTTGTTTGGTTTAATGTCTGGAATGTGACAGATGGCCATTGTTTTGGTTTATGTGAATATTGATAGGTGAAAATGTCTGGAATGTGACAGATGGCCATTGTTTGGTTTATGTGAATATTGATAGGTGAAAATGTCTGGAATGTGAAAGTTCCCATTGTTTGTTTTATACCAATATTGATAGGTGAAAATGTCTGGGAAATGACATCTGGTCTTTCTTGGTTTCAGCGCGGTCTCAGGAGGACAAGACGTTGCCGTGCGACCTGTGCTTCTTCGGGGGCCCTGCATTGTGGATGAGTCCATGCTGACAGGAGAGTCTGTGCCCGTGATGAGGTGAGTCTCGATGTGCCCAGTTGACCTTGACCTCTTTGACCTCCTCAGCTTTCCTGTCTGGCAGAAGTGTGCTGTGGAACTTGTCCCCCAGCGACCTGGGAAATGTCATGACAGATTGGTCCGTGTGGAGAGGGGTGTTTACAGGGAGGTAATCTGAACACAAATAGACATGTGAATGAGTTGGCATCCATGCAGAAAGCAAACCTGTTTTACCGGTAAGATTTCACCGTATTTTGTACACATGTGAGTTGAAAGTATGATGAACACAACGAACTGGAAAAAACACATTGAAAAAGTTCTTGAGCGGTAGTTGCACTTGCGGTGTATAACCATTGTGTATGAGCGCTGCAACCAAAGAGAGACAACTCACGCAAAATCATGTGCACAAACTCGCATCTGGATGACAGACCACATGTGGACCCCCCCCCCCCCCCCCCCCCCCCCCACCCCCCACCCCCCCTGCTTGTACGAAATTAGAAAATTTGAAGAAGTGTTCACACATGTTTAGGAAAATATGCTCATTTCAGTGCAGAAATACACCGACAGGAGCTTCAGGGTAAAGGGGTCTGAGAAAAAAACTGACTGGCAAAACCCTGTAAATGAGTTGTGAGCTCATGCAGCAACATCGGACCTGGAGAATTTTAAAGGGTTGACTCAAGTGACCGCTGTTTTTCATGTTTAAAAGGTCAACAACTATTACCCCATGTATATTTGGAACGAGTGTTTAGCGCCTTCGCATTGTCAGGCTCGTACCTTGGAGGCAGCATGAACCAATGTGAAAGTCATTAGTTGTGATGTGAGGGAGTGTGAAGACCTTCGCTGTGATGTGAGGGAGCATTCGGGCCTTTGTTGTGGTGTGAGGGCCTTTGTTGTGACATAAAGAAGTGTGAAGGCCTTTGTTGTGACATGAAGGAGTATGAGGATCTTTGTTGTGACATAAAGGAGTATGAAGGCCTTTGCTGTGATGTGAGGGCCTTTGTTGTGATGTGAGGGCCTTTGCTGGATGCAAATGAGTGTGAGGGCCTTTGTTGTGATGTAAAGAAGTGTAAGGACCTTTGTTATGACATAAAGGAGGGTGAGGGCCTTTGTTATGACATGAAGGAGGGTGAGGGCCTTTGTTATGACATGAAGGAGGGTTGTTGTGAGGTGAGGGAATGTGAATGCCTTTTGTTGTGAGGTGAGGGAGTGTGAATGCCTTTTGTTGTGAGGTGAGGGAGTGTGTGATGCCCTTTGTTGTGAGGTGAGGGAGTGTGAATGCCTTTGTTGTGAGGTGAGGGAGTGTGAATGCCTTTGTTGTGAGGTGAGGGAGTGTGAATGCCTTTGTTGTGAGGTGAGGGAGTGGTGTGTGTGTGTGTGCAGGAGCCAGTGGAGCAGTTGGAGGGGGACCCACGTTCTGGACCTGGAGACGGACGGCAAGCTGCACATTCTGTTTGGGGGAACCAAGGTGGTTCAGCACACCCCTCCCTCCAAGACCGCGCCAGGCCTCAAAGGTGCGGGATAGGGCTGATGATGATGATGATGATGTTGGGAGGAGTCTTGATGGTGGTGGTGGTGAGGAGGAGGAGGAGGAGGACGGTGGTGGTGGCGGAGTGGTGATGGTCGTGGTGTTAACAGGGATGATGATGTGATGATGCCTGCGACAGTGATGGGGATAACCACAGTGGTTGGTGATGATGGGTCATGAAGACAATTCTGATAATGAGGAGGAGGGTGATTGTCACGATGATGGTGACGGTTATGGTGATGATGGTGATGTTAACGATGATGGTGACGGTAATGATGATGATGGTGATGTAAACGATGATCGTGACTGTGTGATGATGTTAAAGGTGATGATGGGTGGTGAGCACTGTGTCTGGAAGAACGAATCCTGGTGATAAGTGGGCTGAAGTTTTCTTTTGTAGAAAGGGAGATGGGAAAAGAAAATGCTATACAGCACTAGCACTGAACCATGGACATAGAGATTCTGTCGCTTCCTAGACCAGTGTGGTATCCACTGGACCCCCTTTCCAACTTATCATCATCAGTATGACTTCATCAGTCCCAATGGGGAGAGTCCAGAAGCTGTTTCTCTGACCTGTGTAACAGTACGATTTTGCTGTATTTTGTACTCCTATTTGGCAGAAATAGAAATACAATAAGTACAGTACATGGGGGAAAATACGGGGAAAAAAAATCCCACTATTATTTGTGTAGTCTGCATATTTCAAGCAACGGGTATATTGACATAGCTGCTGTGCTTATACTTTCTTCGGGACTTTTTAGAGTCTATGTTTCTGATCGGGCAAGAACACCCATTCCTAGTTCTCAGCTCCAAGATTTAGCGCTGTTTCAGGGAGGCTATTTTGCTGCAGTGTGCTTTAAACTTTCTCGTTGGAGTACTCCTCTTTTGTAAAAAAAAAAACAAATCATATTTTGGATTTGGAATACTCTTTACATTAAATTTTGGGGGTAAACAGGGCTGGGTTTAGAACAACTTCATGGCCTCCAAGGAATTCTATGACACAGTAAGTTCCTCCTTTCTGTCCCTGTTTTTGACTGTGCTTTTTTCTTCTTCTTCTTCTTCTTGTTTTTGTTTTCAGCCTTAATTGTTGTCCTGCCTGTGTGGGCCGTTCCTCTGCCTTAGTCATGGAAAGTCTCTTACAGTTTTTTTTTTGTCTGTCACAATGTACGACATGCCAGTCTTTTGTTGTGGTGATGTGGGGACCATGAGTGAACATTGTTCACAGTGTCCAGGGGGAACGCCGGCTGTCCGTTATGCACTGTCTGTATGTCTGTCCATGTAGCTTTTTGTATGTTTTTTTTTGGTCTACATTCAGATGTTCTTGATCAGTTTGGAAGAGGTTGAAAAAAAAAATCTTGCACTGATGCCCTTAGACCTATTCACCTGTACAATTTCACTGCATTTTGTACACGTTTGGTGAACGTAAGACGGAACTAACTGAAAAAAAAAAAAGAATTGAGGAGAAATTCTAGAGAGAGGAAGTTCTTGAGCAGAAATTGCACTAGTGGATGTCACCATGACAAGGATTTTGATCAGGGAGCAACCACTCTTGCTAATCTGCATGCGCAGAATCTTGTTAGTCTGTACCAGCTTTTCTTTTTACTCATGACCTGAAACATCCCTCCCCCAAAAAAAAAAAAAAAAAAAAAGAAAGAAAGAAAAAGGCTGGCCAGAGAGCATGAAATTGAACCAAAGTATGCTGATGAATCAGGTTCAAAAGTAGTTTGTCTTAGGTAGGACCAGTTTTAATTATAATCATTACCATGTTTTTAACTAAGATCGGGTGATTACTACTCTGAAAAAGAAGCCTCAGCTGTGTGATGGCATATGAAAATGAAATGAATGCCTTCTCTCCCCCCCCCCCTCCTCCCTCCCCCCACCTCCAGATATTTGGAAGACAAAACATTGAAAATACACACACACACACTTCTACAAAGATTTGGAATTTGGTACTTCATTCTTTGTAGAAAATATGGTAATTGTCATTGAGAAGTACACCAGCTGCATTGAAACGTTAACAGTGTGTGGTCTCAGACTTAGTCTTGACCTCCTTAAAGATGTTGGTAGTATAGTGTACCAACAGTGTATCAGTGGCATGCCAAGTAGCTAGTCTTGATCGCCTTAAAGATGTTGGTAGTACAGCGTACCAACAGTGTACCAATGGCATGCCAAGAAGCTAGTCTTGATCGCCTTAAAGATGTTGGTAGTACAGCGTACCAACAGTGTACCAATGGCATGCCAAGAAGCTGAATCACTCCCACACAACTTTCCTCAGAAGATTGTTAAACAGAAAATGGCAAGACAAAACCCCAGACACAGTGGTGTTTGACCCAGCAGGCCTGCTGTGCATCCACACGATCCTGATGCTGTTTCAGCTTCCATGGGCAGATCATGTAGCTCATACGCCAGACCACCAGCTACCCAAGGGACTCTTTTATGGTAAGATGCAACAAGGAAAGCGTTCCCATGGAGGTCAGAAGAAATACTTCAAAGGCACTCTCAAAACATCCTTGAAAGTGTTTAACATCAATCCTGACACATGGGAGCAAACTTCTATGGATCGAGCTAGATGGCACTACTCTATCCACATGTTGCCAGTTTATGTGAAGAAAGGAGGACAGCTGCAGCACAACAAAAGAGACGGGCAAGGAAAGCCAGCGCTAGCAAGCAAGGGCAGGTCCTCCCACATTGCCTGTCCAAGCCGTCACCGCACATTCCATGCACACATCAGCTTGATCAGCCACCTGAGTGTCCACAAATCATCTCCCCTCTCCCCCCTCAAACCCTAGATGACTGAAGTAGTCCTCGTCGATTCAGTGGATGAACAACAACAGTATAGCTACTATGTCATTAATTGTTTTTATAGTTGTATCGTTTTCAGGACATGACCTGTTGACATCCTTGAAAGGGCTGTGTGGTGGGCTGGGCTATGATAGTAAGAAGAAATGTGAATGAACTTTTTTCTGTTATCATTGTGAACTCAGAATATTGTCTGTCCTTCCCAGCAGTTGAGAACGGCTGTATTAGCCTATGTTCTGCACCATAGCTACAGTTGTAAGAACTGTGAATAAACTTTTATCTGTTATCATTGTGACCTCAGAACATTTTCCATCTTTCCCAGCAAGTACAACGGCTGTATAGCGTATGTTCTGTGCCATAGCTACAATTATAAGAACTGTGAATAAACTTTTTCTGTTTCCGTCTTTTCCCAGCAGATGACAACGGCTGTATAGCATATGTTCTGCACCCTAGCTACAATTATAAGAACTGTGAATAAAGTCTTTTCTGTTTCCGTCTTTTCCCAGCGGGGGACAATGGCTGTATAGCCTACGTTCTGCGCCACAGCTTCAACACGTCGCAGGGGAAACTGCTGCGCACCATCCTGTTTGGGGTCAAAAGGGTCACTGCCAACAACCTGGAGACCTTCTTCTTCATCATGTTTCTCCTCGTCTTCGCCATCATCGCGGCCAGTTACGTATGGATCAAAGGTCAGGATGGGTCATGGTCACATCTTTGGATTGGTTGTCCATTGTTTTCATTTTCCTTTTTCACCATATTGACTTCAAGTGAGTTTTTTTTTTTAGCTGATATTGTTTGAGGTTGTGTATTGATAATTTGCTGAAGACTGTTTGAGGTTGTGTATTTGATAATGTGCTGAAGATTGGGTTGAGCTAGGTTCAGTTGTATAACTCTAGAAGAGTGTGCTGGAGACATGGAAATGAGTTGTTGCTTCTTTTCCTTAACAGTTTTTCCACAGTATGATTTAGTCACAGGTTTCAGTCCTTCATGTGTGGACCTGTTGACAGATAATGTCATTCAGAAATTTTATTTCTCTATTTTTGGTACTTATTGTTGTTTTCGTTGGTATCAGTGCCATTTGTTTTAGCTTACAACTATCACAAATATGGGCTCAGAAGAGTCGGCCGTCAAACAATTGAACGAGCAATTCAGTTGACAGATCGACGACTGACAGATGCTGAACAAACTGGACAAACAATTGAACGAGCAATTTAATTGACAGATCAACGACTGACAGATGCTGAACAAACTAGACAAACAATTGAACGAGCGATTCAGTTGACAGATCGACGACTGACAGATGCTGAACAAACTAGACAAACAATTGAACGAGC
Source organism: Conus betulinus (assembly GCA_016801955.1). Taxonomy (NCBI): domain Eukaryota; kingdom Metazoa; phylum Mollusca; class Gastropoda; order Neogastropoda; family Conidae; genus Conus; species Conus betulinus. The sequence goes on from JADBJO010008522.1 coordinate 68,019, forward strand.
GATTCAGTTGACAGATTGACGACTGACAGATGCTGAACAAACTAGACAAACAATTGAACGAGCGATTCAGTTGACAGATCAATGACTGACAGATGCTGAACAAACTAGACAGACAATTGAACGAGCGATTCAGTTGACAGATCAATGACTGACAGATGCTGAACAAACTAGACAGACAATTGAACAAGCGATTCAGTTGACAGATCAATGACTGACAGATGCTGAACAAACTAGACAGACAATTGAACGAGTGATTCAGTTGACAGATCAATGACTGACAGATGCTGAACAAACTAGACAAACAATTGAACGAGCGATTCAGTTGACAGATCAATGACTGACTGATGCTGAACAAACTAGACAACAATTGAACGAGTGATTCAGTTGACAGATCAATGACTGACAGATGCTGAACAAACTGGTTGATGATGATAAACTTTTGAGAAAAACTGTACGTATCATGGCATACCAGACTCACTCATCGGCCGATTCTCTTCTGGCAGGGACGGAGAACCCAACCGGAACCGGTACAAGCTGTTCCTGGAGTGCACGCTGATCTTGACGTCAGTGTCCCCCCCTGAGCTGCCCATCGAGTTGTCGCTGGCCGTCAACACCTCCCTGCTGGCCCTCACCAAGCTGTGTCAGTACTCTCAGGCCTTCCTAGTGTCCCTCTCTCCCCTCCTCCCCCCCCCCCCCCCCCCCCCCCTCCCCCCTCCCATTCCTCACCCTGCTTCTCGGTCCACCAGTTCCCTGCATAGTGTTTTGTTCACCTTGAGGGGGAAAGGAAAAGAGGGAGAAGGCGGGGGGGGGGGGGGGGGAATGGAAGGCGAATACAGATGTGGTTGGAGACTAGGAATATGCATGTTCAGGAGCACTTGTTACCCGTGTTGATGAGGTACCTGATTTGGATGACTTGCTTCGCTTCAAGTCTCATGCCCACAAAAGGAAACCGGCCTTTGTTTCCCAGTTTGAAACACAGTGTGGATGAGATAGATAGACAGCATACCGCAGTTTGAAGCAGACCTACTCCTTCAGTGCGGAAGACAGAAAGAAGATGAGGACTAGGCCTGTCTTGTGGAAGACAAAAGATAGAGTGTATTATACCTCCCTTGAGGCCAACAGGAAGATGCGGGGCTATCATACCTCTGTTGTGAAATGCAGGAAGATGTCAGTGCTATGCCTTTCTTGTGGAAGACGGACAGAAGTTGAGAACTAAGCCCCTCTTGTGGGCGACCTAAAAAAGATGTAGAGTATTGTCATACCTGTCCTGTGGAAGACAGAAAAATGTAGATAATTTAACTTGTTGAAGAGCTACAAAAAAAAAAAGAAAAAAAGTAGAGGTCTATTACTATTGTGAAAGTCCCAGACAGAAGAAGAGTATACCGTGCGACCCTTCCGTTATTGTTGTTGTGTTGCAGCGAAAGGTTCCCTGTGTGTTGCAGATGTGTACTGTACAGAGCCGTTTAGGATTCCCTTTGCGGGGAAGATTGACATCTGCTGCTTTGACAAGACGGGGACGCTGACCAGCGACAATCTCGTTGTCGAAGGTGTCACGGGTTTAGGGTAAGCATGTGATTTTTCTCTGCTTCCTGGAGTGTGTGTGTGTGTGTGTGTGTGTGTGTGTGTGTGTGTGCGTGCGTGCGTGTGTTCGCGCGTGCGTGCGTGCGTGCATGCGTGCGTGCGTGTGGGTATGGTGTGGGTATGTGTTTGTGTGCATGTGTGTGTATGTGGTATGGTTTGTGTATGTGTGTGTGTGTGTGGTATGGTTTTGTATGTGTGTGTGTTTGTGTGTGTGCGCGCGTGTGTGTGTGTGTGTGGGGGGGGTATGGTTTGGGTGTGGGTATGTGTGTACGTGTGTGTGTGTGGGGGGGGTATGGTTTGTATGTGTGTGTATGGTATGGTTAGTGTGTGAGCATGCGTGCACGGGAGCCTGTGCAAATGGGCATAATCTAGTTACCTTATTGATCTTCTTTCTGCAAAGTGAATGAACCCCTCCCTCCCCCCGCCCCCTTTTCCTAAACAACATTGATAAATGAATATGCTCGTCTCAATAGTGTGTAGTGTCTTAATCTGGAACTGCAAATTCTTGATCATGTGCAAGTTCCCCCATGAAGGTTGACGCTCGTTTTCTTGCGCTGTGTTTAGTGTGGATACTTTTTTTCATCCTGTCTCTTGGGTTTCTTTGCCTTTATCTGTTTTCTGATTAACTTTACTTCAGCCATCTATAAAGTTTCTCTTTTTTTTCTTTTCCACCTCTTTTGATCTTTGCTAGGGAGTTTTATGCGTTCTGTTTGTTGGTGAGGATCCATAATGCAGATCCTTTGTAAGGATCTATGGTAAAGATCCATGACGCAGAGCTATGGGTGAAGATCCATGGTGTAGATCAGTTTGAGCTCAGTGGTGGTCTGTGCTCCTCTGAATCAGTATCAATTTTTTTTTTTTTTCACCTTTTCCTCACCATGAAAAAAGATGGTCAGCAAAACAACAACAACAAAAAAAAGGTTTCAAATTGTCTTTTTTTTTTTTTTTTTTTTTTTTTTTTTTTTAAATCATGAATGATGATGGTTTCCTTATTGCTAACACTACGGTGCGATGTGGTTTTGGGTGGGGTTGGGGGTCGACAGGAAGGGGACGGAGATCATGTCGGCGGTGGAGGCGCCGTTGCGCACAGTTCAGGTGCTGGCCACCTGTCACTCCCTGGTGCAGCTGGAGGAGGAGATGGTGGGCGACCCGCTGGAGAAGGCCACGCTCAGAGCCGTGGAGTGGAACCTCACCAAGGGTGAGTGTGTGCTGCGCTGTACGGCTGGGCGCGACGCTGGTGTGTGTACTGCATCATGGGAAAGCATACACCTCCCTGTTCCGCTTCTTTTGCCTCCCCTAACGCCCTACTGCTACGAATAATGTCACGCCCTAGTTCCTTCGCCTCCCCTAACGCCCTACTGCTACGAATAATGTCATGCCCTAGTTCCTTCGCCTCCCCTGACGCCCTACTGCTACGAATAATGTCATGCCCTAGTTAAGCAAGTTCTGTATGTTCTCTGTCATACCCAAGTTAACCAAGTTCTGTATGTTCTCTGTCATGCCCACGTTAACCACGCTTTGTATGTTCTCTGTCATACCCAAGTTAACCAAGTTCTGTATGTTCTCTGTCATTCCCGAGTTAACCAAGTTCTGTATGTTCTCTGTCATTCCAGAGTTAACCAAGTTCTGTATGTTCTCTGTCGTTCCAAAGTTAATCGCGTTCTGTATTTTGTCTCGTCATGCCCAAGTTAACCAAGTACTGTATAAATCTTAAATAAATGTCAGTGAACCGCCCAGAGAAACGTGGACAAACGAGTCACAAGACAAAACACAATGCGTTTCAACCTCATTGGTCTTCCTCAGGTGAAACAAAAATGAAAAAAATAACGAAAATGCACTTAGCTTTGATCGCTTCAGATTGCTTCAGCGCCTTCTTCCTTGCGCTGAACTCAGAAGCAATCTGAAGTGATCAAAGTTAAGTGCATTTTCATTATTTTATTCGTTTTTTGTTTCACCTGAGGAAGACCTAAGGGTCAAAACGCGTTGTGTTTTTTGTCCTATGACTCGTTTGTCCATGTTTCTCTGGGTGGTTCGCTGACATTTATTTAAGATTTGTTTAGATATCCGCCTGCAGTCATTTCATTTTGCAACTACAAGTACTGTATGTTCTCTGGTATATCCAAGTTATCCCAGTTCTGTATGTTCTCTGTCATTCCCAAGTTAACCCAGTTCTGTATGTTCTCTGTCATTCCAGAGTTAAGCTCTACATTTCCATGTGGATTATCTGTGAGGGGTTGAGTGTTAACATGCAGCGTTTGGAGCCATCTGATTAAGTTCCTGTGGGCTCTATTTTCAGTGTGCTTCGATTTGAAATGAAAAACATTTTGTTACCTTTTTTTGTTGTTCAAACGGTTTCCCAGTTCATAACTGCCAACCAATACTGATTTTAGAAAAAAAAATTAAGTATACGAGAACTCAGCACAAGATGAATGTTTCGTAGTAACTGTTAGTAGTTTTGAACAACAACAACAACAAAAAAGAGCAGAAATGAAAAGGGGGGAAGGGGGGGGGGGGGGGAACGGAATAAAACAAGACCCATACTACATTGGTGGTTGCAGATGCGCATGACCTAATGTGAGTTCAGTTTTTCGTTTTACATGTGTACAGGGCAATTCCCCACAGTACAATGATGCTGTCTCTGGTGATGACTTGACTTTACTTACTTAGACTTAGATGCTCCCACGTCTTGCGACTCCTGAGGCAGTCGAGCTGTGCACGGTCCCCAGCCAGTCTGGTAGTGTCACTCCATCCTCTATCAACGAGTCTGAGGTCTCTTTCTATTCACTTTCAGACTCCACCATAATCTTTTTTTTTTTTTCTTTTTAATGATCACAGAGATACGACACAGTGAGGATTTACATGAACATGTGTGATAAAAGTTGGTAGCTGAAAGATCAATGATTACTCTGTGTGTGTGTGTGTGTGTGTGTGTGTGTGTGTGTGTGTGTGTGTGTGTGTAGGATTTTTGAGTAAGTGCAGAAAACCAATGCCCCATATTTGTAGTTTTGTTCATTTTAACATTTTGATTTGTCTGATTTTGTTCTTTTTGAAAAACATACAAACAAACAAACATACAAACAAAACAAAAATTAAGTAGCAGCAGAACTTGTTTTTGTACGGGATGAGAAATAGTTCAGTAAACCAGTAATGTAAATCCTCAAAGTGTCTTATCTCTGTGATCATTTAAAAAAAAAAAAAAAAAAGATAGAATGTGATCAGTCTTTATTCCCCTGAAAGGTGGTCACAATTTGTTTTTAATGTTCATGTCATCATTTTCACCTGTCCAAACAAGTAACCGTATTCCTACACCTTATCCCGCTTTCTTTGAGATGTTTGTCCAGTCAGCTGTGGTCACATGATGTGTACGGTAAAGAAGAAAGAAGATGGCAGTAGCTTTGCCCTCGAGTGACGCTGGATTGGTTGATGTTCAGGAGAGGCGGTGGTACCACTAAGAAGGGGGAGCCACGGGTCTGAAGATCTTCCATCGGTTCCACTTCTCCAGCGCTCTGAAGCGCATGTCTGTCATCGTGGGCCACACCCCTGCGGGCTCCACGGAAACCCACTACATGGCCACTGTGAAGGGGGCACCCGAAACGCTCAAAGATATGGTGAGTGGGGTGGAGACACAGGGTGACAGGGGTGAAAGATACGGTGAGTATGGTGTGTGATGGACCAGTAGGGTGAAAGGTTTGGTGCACGAGGTGAAAGATGGGATGAGGAGGGTGAAAGGTTTGGTGCACGAGGTGAAGATGGGATGAGAAGGGTGAAAGGTTTGGTGCATAAGGTGAAAGATGGGATGAGAAGGGTGAAAGGTTTGGTGCAGAAGGTGAAAGATGGGATGAGAAGGGTGAAAGGTTTGGTGCATAAGGTGAAAGATAGGATGAGAAGGGTGAAAGGTTTGGTGCATTAGGTGAAAGATGGGATATGAGAAAGGTGAACGGTTTGGTGCATTAGGTGAAAGATGGTATGAGAAGGGTGAAAGGTTTGGTGCATGAGGTGAAAGATGGGATGAGAAGGGTGAAAGGTTTGGTGCATGAGGTAAGAGATGGGATGAGAAGGGTGAAAGGTTTGTGCATGAGGTGAAAGATGGGATGAGAAGGGTGAAAGGTTTGGTGCATGAGGTGAAAGATGGGATGAGAAGGGTGAAAGGTTTGGTGAATGAGGTAAGAGATGGGATGGGCATGCAAAAAATGAGGTGAGTGTGATGATTGGTATGTGTATGTGTCTTTTGTCTCGCAATTCTAACATCTGTTTACCCACATGCTCTTGATTTTTGCTCCCCATGTCAAGTGTATGCTTTGCTTGTACTGACTCATTCCCGTCTCTGTATGTGTGCTGCATATGTTCGAAAACGCAAAACCAAAAGATGGGGTGAGTGGGATGAAAGACAGGAAGTGTGTGTGGTGTGTTTGTTGGTGAGCATGTGGGTGCATGGGTGCGTGCATTAGGGAAAAAAGGCATGTGAATAGCAGAGCTGCTTTACCATACTGTTATCAGCTCGGTGGAATTTTGTTTGGTCTTCAACGATCGTTCGATGTATTTAGCGGTGACAAAGCTGCCGCAAACTCTGACAGGATCGAAGCAGATGTCACTGATGACTGACATGATTCACCGACCTGTCGTCTGCAGTGTTGTGACGGGTAACCAGTGAGAATACATGATGTCTGAAATTGGTGGTTGATTTCTTTTTTTTTTTTTTCTTCTTCTTTTTTCACTTGCTCGGCACAATTGCTGTCTGAAGCTTACACATGCCGAAAAATTCTGCCGACTCCAAGAAAACACATGAGGAGAAGTTTTGCGTGTGATTGAATATTCCTCTGAGGAGAGTCAATTTAACATATCGCAGGTGCCCTAAATGAGAGCTAGATTTCAGATGATCTCATAGTGGACTGGAAGTGTGTCACTGTGCGTTTGTGACAAATCTGCACGAACCACTGTTGTGGAACTACTGGTCTGCCGCCAAGAAGTCCTTGTGACTAGTGAACTTAACGCAGGAAAGAGTTTTAAAAACAAAATTTCCTATGTTTTTTAGAAGGTGTGTTTTAAAGGGTTGTGCGAATGGGTTTTTTGTTCATGTGTGTTTTTTTAAATAATGACTTGTGAGTTGTCTTAAACGCGGTGACAGCCTTGAGATGGCCCTTTGCGGTTAGCTGCGCTAAATGTAAACGACGCTACCTTACCTGACAAGTGAACTTACCATTTCGCTTCATCGTACTTGTGGTTACTGCTGTGCTTTCCTCGATAGGTATTGAAGCCCAAACATAAATACTCAATCAGAAACAAAGCGCAAAGTATTGCTTATTTGATACACACTAAGAAACAGACTTGTGAATTTTCAGCAGATCTGTGTTGTTCAGGTGCGACAAATAACCCACCTAAAAATATAGACCGCAGTGTCGGTAGTCTTGATCAGCGACCATGAATTATTGCCCATGAAAATGATGAAAACAGTGCTCCCTTGCAGGCAGTCTTGCCTTGTTCCGCTGCTAAGAGCCATGTAGAAGAAGCCCCATGGTGCAGTCCATGTCATGTACCACTCACAGTCAAACATGTTCTTTTAAATATTGGGACTTGCGTGATGTGAGACGTAAACATTTTACAGCAGATTCCATGAAAACTTTGTTCAGAGATGATCCACCTGATGCGATCTTTGAGTTTCTGAAAGAGATTAACATTTTTCATTTGATCTAAGATTTTACGGAAGAAAGATTTTTGATGAAGTTTCCTTTGTGTTTTTAGAAGGTGTATTCAAAGAGTTGTGGAATTTTTTTTTCTTTCTTTTTAATAATCTGTGAGTTGACTTCAACACAGTGGCAACCCTGATATGGCCTTTTGAGGTCGGCTAGACTATTAGCAACATTACCTTTATCTATTGCAGATCATGATGCCAGGCAGTGCCCCTCAGAGTGCAGGGATATCTCATGGAACCACCCCTGTGTTTGGATAGTGTGTGTTGCATTGGATGAGTGCATGCATGAACAGACGTCTATGTGAGTGTCTTTGTGTGTGAATTAATGACGTCTGATGTCAAACTGCTCTGTTTTCAGTTCGAGAGCGTTCCGAACAATTACGAAGAGGTGTACCTGGCCATGGCAAGAAGAGGGGCGAGAGTGCTGGCCCTTGGTTACAAGGAGATTGGAACGCTGACCCATCAACAGGTGGGTGAATTGACGTCATCAAAGCATGGGCCACACAGAGAAGTCTCTCACATGTGCACACCCTGTTCTCATTGGAAGTTCTGTGCAAAGGCTGTTGACAGTCTGACGTGGCTATTGTGATCAGCTGGACCCCAAAATAATAACCCAACTTGACTGGATGGCAGTTGAAGGATCAAAGTCCACAAAACAGCAACAAAAAACTTGTAAAACATAATAGAACTGCAGGACTGCTGTTTTCAGCCTCAGCAGTGACAGAGGTCAGGAGCGTCGTTTGCCTTTCTGTTGTTTAGTTGTTTGTTTCTTTGCTTACTGTTTACCTGCTTTTGGAAATGAGAGTGATGCTTGGTGTTGACGGGCGACTGACCGTTGGCAGGTCCGGAGCTGGTGCGTGACCAGGTGGAGCGCAACTTGACGTTCGCGGGGTTCGTCATCATCTCCTGCCCCCTGAAGTCCGACTCTAAGGCCGCCATCAAGGAGATTCTGCAGCTCTGTCAGGCCGAAGTTTTGTGGCGAATGCAGTCATAAGATAGTCACGTGACGCCCACCCTACTTCCGCCTACGGAAGATGCCGAAGTTCGTGTACTGTACGTCATTCTACTTCGGCCTGTCGCCCAAGCAAGATAAGTCTTGTGCTCTGTCTCGCCTATACTTTGCCTTCGGTAAAGATTGCTGTGTTCGCATTCTGAACTCATTTATTTGTGGCTTGTGCTTATCCCTCAGAGTAATCTTGATGTGTGAGGTTATCGGTGGGCTAGCATTCTAACCTTTATTTACGGAATTTCCATCGCGATTGTGTGCTCCCGATTCTTGCTTTCCTTCCGCGTAACCGGTTCAGATTGATCGGCATTTTCCATCGCCGCGTTCATCGCTGGTTCTGTGCCTTTTCAATCGCCTTGCCTCTTCAATCCTTTGCCCTCCACTAAATTCCGTTTTTCTTCTCTCGCCGTCATTTATACCACGATCCCACAACCTCCTGTGCGACGATCGTGAGCCGGTCTCGTCGCCATCTTGTTTTGCGCCGGTCTCCCTCCCTTGTCGCACCAACTTCTGACCCACGGTATTTTACAGGGGTTTTTTTGTCCAGAATTCCTTCAATTGGTTTGCACCCCTCCCATTCATTTGCCACAATTTCTCGCTCGCCTTCGTGTCCTTAACGATCGCGATCGACCGTCGTCATTGTATTTACACGTGGCGTTACTCAGCACTTTGGGTCCACGCCACGGTCGCTTCTCATGCACGGTTTCGCTCATTTCTGCTGCGCTTTGTGTCCCTGTACGGACTTGTTTACCTTTATATTCCATTGTGTGCGTTGTTTACATTTATATTCTATTGTGTGCGCACGGGTCGATCGATTGACCTGATTATCCTCCTCGATCGACCGTCGTGTCTCCTGTTTACGATCGTGTGCTCCGGTTTCGCTCGGCGCCATCGCCCAATATGGTGAAGGACTCGGCTGGGTCGAGCAACAACTCTGACGTTCAGGGTTCGCTCACATTCCCGGAGGACCCACGAGTTGGTTCCAACCCTGAGCAAACCGTTCTCTCCTTGGGAGAACGGACGGCCGCGGTAGACGGAGACGACCCTCCCCGCGGAGGGACGCGGGAGTCTCCCTCCTCTACCCGACCGACGGACGCACAACCGTTACGTTCGAAAGCTAAAAGGCAACCGGCTGCGATTTCTAAGTGCCTTTCGTTCGACCTGCCCAGGAAATCTAAGGGCAAGGCCCCCCTTAAGGGACCCCCTCTAGCCAAAACATCCGAGCGGGATTCCGCTTCTCCCCCAGCCACCCTGCCTTCTAGCTTTCCTGCACATAGTCAGACATCCACTTACTATGCCGAGTCACGCGACCCCCGGCCCCCGGGGACCTTTGCCGGGCCGCGGACAGGCACGGGTGACGGCTTTGAGCTGGAACCCCCACCCGTCACTCGCCTTTATGAGACGCGCGGGTCCACTTCTTCCCCCCATCTGGACTCGCCGTCTCACGACGCTCTCCCCCACCGTGCACAGGTGCAGCCAACACCCCTGCACGAGGAGCATCCCGTTATCTCCGGACGCAGTTTTATGGCCACGTCTTGGCACAACCATGCACATGACCATAACTCTGAGCGTATGGGAACACCGAGTGCATCCACCGGCTGTGAACATACACAAAGACGGCCGACCAACCCCGCTCGCACCCGTCGCAGGTTCCCCTAGGGGTTCAGGAGGTTGGGGGTCCGACCTACTCGGCCCCCCCCCATTTGGGCAACATCCTCGGTCCCCATTCCTCCGGGGGGAGGATCTACCCAGCGGACCACGGGTAACCTGCCCTATTCCACTGGGCCCCGGCACGCTCCCGGGGGGGGGACCACATACCATGGTCGATTACTATTCCCCCCCCTGCTGCTCAAGGTTACCCCCAGTCCCCGGCGAGTCCCTGCACAGTACTCTGGGCCGCCACAGCCCGCTTTATCTCCCCGGGACCAGTGGCTGTATGCCCCCGAGAGGACCAGTGGCTCAATACACACACCCAACCTGAACAACTATTTGGTCGATCGTGGCACCCAACCTCGCAGACTTGGGTCGACCTGGGTCTCCCACCTCGGGCGCTGTCCGATCGGCAGTCCGGGCTCTCCCACCCTAGCCTGTCTGCCGAGCATAGAGCCACGAGGGTCCCCCCCCCCCCCCCCCCCCCCCCCCCCCCCCCCCCCCCCCACCCCAGGGCGGGACCCTCGCGCACCCGCGCAGATGCCCCCTGAGGAAGACCTCCCTTCCCAGGAACTCGACTCCCCACAGCCTGAGGACGACAACGATGAGGACCTCTTCTCATCCCTTTATGATATCCACACCATTGAACGGTTTCGACCGGACTTGGTGTCGAGGGACACCCCTCCCTTTGCCGATATCTTGGCCTTCCCTGAGATCGTTGGGCCGCCCCCAGCCCAACACTCCAGACTCAGGATCGTCGCACCTCAGTCCCTCACTTCGCTGTGGGAGAGTCCGGCAAAACGCGCCAGGGGTGCAGAGACGCCGTCCCCACGCCGGGTCAAGACCTTCCCCCGGCACCAATGCGGCCCCCTTCGGCTCCCTACTTGGGACCCGCAGGAAGCACCCAGTTACCTCCCTCTTTGCCGACAATCCGGCTACCAGGGAGTGGGCCATCTCCCAATCGGATTGTCGCCTGATACCCAACCGGGCCCCCCCCTACTTCGGCCACCATCTCCTTTAAAGCGTTAAAGGACTGGGACCGAGTAGCCCGGATGGGCATCTTACACACCACTGCAGGGCATGCCTACCTTAGCATGCTCTTGCAGAGGGCGGAGGTACTCTGGCCTGGGGATGACGGCGCCGTCCCAGTGCCTTCGGATACAACCTCCGAACCCACACCAGGACGAACCTCGCTTATTCAGCGATCCCTTCATGCGACACCTAGTTAACAGGATATCGCATCACTTGTCGGCTGCGGCGGACAGCGCAGCAACAAGCCATTTTAATGTCTGCTAGTGGCTAGAGACACGGTGCTTGCACGCTCCTCACTCTCCCCGGCACTCAGGGCATCCCTACGATGTGTCCCGGGCCAGGATCACTCGCTCTTTGGCGAGTACTCCACCTCGGCTATGTCTCTTTCGCTCGAGGAACGCAAGCAGGGGCGCGTCCTTTGCCCCCCGGCCTCAGCCACGCCCTTCCAGGCCCCCCTTTCGGTCTTACCCCAGGCCAACAGGCCCACTCCGTATCCCCGACAAGCCCCATCTCACACCGCCAGGCCGGCCAAGCGCCCACTTAACTCGCAGAGGCCTAAACCGAAACCTCGCCAAAATTTTCGGTTCGGCCAACAAGCACGCCCCCGCCGGTGACTGGAGGACACTCCCGTAGTGGGCATGGAGCTGGCCCAACCTGCCCAGCAAGACACCGGCCCACTCTTCCCCTCCCCCCACCTGGACCATCGGCTCCCCCTGGCGGGCAACCTCTCCCGGCACGCCCGCCAGTGGCGACGTATGGGCCTCTCAGCCCCTGGTAGTGTCGGTTCTTCAGGACGGGTTTTCGCCTACCGTGGGCTCACGGTCGCCCCTCCCCTCATGCGCTCCTCTCCTCCTCCGTCCCCCAGCTGACCCCCCCCGCCTGCCCAGGCGGACGCCCTTCGCCTGGAAGTCCTCGAACTCCTACAGAAAGGGGCCATCACCGAAGTTTTCCAGCCCACCCTGGGTTTTACTCCCACCTGTTCGTGATCCCCAAACCTTCGGGGGGATGGAGGCCCATCCTCGACCTTTCTCCCCCTCAGCAAGTTCCTCAGACATATCAAGTTCAAGATGGACACGCCCTCCCAGATCAGAGACTCCATCCACCACCTAGATTGGGCTACCTCCATAGATCTGAAAGATGCGTACTTCCAGATCCTTATTCACCCGGCGCACAGACGTTACCCTCCGGTTCGTCTGGCAGCTCGGGTGTTCCAGTTCAAAGCTCTCCCCCTTTGGCCTCTCCCTGGCACCCTTCCTCTTCACGAAGGTTGTCAAGGAGATGGCCGCCCTGGCCAGGCAGGAGGACATTCGCCTCCTGGTTTACCTCGACGACTGGCTTGTAGCCTCCTCCCAGGCTCAGTGCCAAGCCCACACCACTCGCCTCCTCAGCCTTTGTTCCCACCTGGGGGTTTGTAACCAACCCCTCAAGTGCGAACTCATTCCCAGTCAGAGGTTCTTTTTCCTGGGCATGAGTTTCGACACGATTACCATGAAGGTCGCACCCCGACCCCAGAGAGGTCCGCCCGGATTGTGGACCTCATCTCGCGCCTCCGAGGAGCATCGCACACCTCGGCCAGAACTCTGTCCTCCCTCTTAGGGATGATGGAGTCCCTTTCTGCCCCTCATTCCGCTGGGTCAGGTCCCCAAACGCCAGCTGCAGAGGGAGTTCGTCGTCATTTGGTCCCAGACCTCGGACCGCTGGACCTGACCATTCCCCTCGGTCCCTGGTTCTCGGGCGCCACGGACGAATGGCTCAATCCGTCCACCCTGATCACCCGGTGTTCCAATCTCTCTCCCAACTCAGTCCCTCGAACTATACACGGACGCCTCCAACTCGGGGCTGGGGGGCCCACTTGGGGGACAGTCATGCCTCGGGGATGTGGGTCGCACAGATGGCTCGCCTCCACATCAACATATTAGAATTGGAAGCGGTCAAGGCTGGCCCTCCTCCGCTTCCAGCATCTAATCTCTCACCGACTGGTTCTCCTCCTCACGGACAACACGTCGGTAGCCCATTATGTCAACAAGGGGGGGGGGGGGGGGGGGGGGGGGGGGGGGGGGGGGCTCACTCCATCAGCCTCTCTCTACGGACAGAGGCCCTCCTTCGCTGGTGCCACGCACGGGGAACCACCCTCCGTGCGAGACACATAGCGGGGACCTGCAACATCCTGGCAGACACTCTCGGTTGCTCAGGGACCCTTCTGCACACAGAGTGGACCCTGAACAAGCTGACACTAACCACAGTCTGGGGAACACTGGTTCAAGCCCATGGTCGACCTCTTTGCGACCCGCTTCAACCATCGCCTCCCCATGTATGTCTCTCTCCCGGACCCCCGAGCGTACGCGTCGATGCGCTCTCCCTCCCCTGGACGGGACTCATCGCCTACGCCTTTCCCCCTTCCCAATACTTCACAAGTGATCAGGAAGGCCAGGCTGGAGAGACCCAAACTCATCCTCATAACCCCGTGGTGGCCGACTCAGTCGTGGTTCCCGGACCTCAGGTCCCTAACTCACGTTCCCCCCTCTCCAGCTAGCCCCTCGGTGGGACTTGCTCAGACAACCTCGCTCGGGCCTCCCTCACTCCAACCCCCAGATGCTTCGCCTACACGCTTGGCTTCTATGCAAGCCCAATTGCGACCACCGGTACCCCCACCGCCCCCGCCGACAGACCCCGGTCTGTCCTAGATACCCTGACAGAAGCGGGGAGCATCGCAGGGACTATACAATTACCCGATGGGAGAGAGGGTCACGTGGTGCACGGTTAACTCGGTCCCCTACCTACACCCCTCCACCATCCAGTTAGGCAATTTCCTATCCCACCTTTCATCCTCTCTAAATCTCTCGGCTAGTTCCATTCGGGTTACCGATCGGCCGTATGCACCACCATCCGACAGCTCGGCGGCCCATCTTTCGACAATGACTTTCTCCTCAGAGAACTATCTCGGGGGTTGCCCTACGGGAAGCTCAGTCCCCTAGGCGCACCCCCATGTGGGACCTCTTTCTGGTATTAGGCGCCCCTCAGAAAACCCCCTTTCGAGCCCCTCCGCTCCATTCCCTTTGACCTCCTCTCCTTCAGACCACCCTTCCTTCTCTCCCTGGCCTCAGCCAGAAGGCGAAGTGTGAGATTCATGCCCTCAGCGGGGACCCTCGGTGGACATCGCCTCTCACAGAGACGGCTCGGTCTCACTTAAGTTCCTACCTGAGTTCTTAGCGAAGAACCAGGAACCGGGCACTGCCTCACCTTCCCTTCTGATCCGCTCTCTAGCGTATATCTTAGGCAGCGAGCGGAGTGGGGACATGACCCTGTGCCCCTCTAGGTGCCTCAGATACTACTGAGAGCGTTCCAGCCCCATCCCAGGCGTTCCTCGCAGAGACGCCTTCTTATTTCCTCATCAACCCCAACACAAGAAAGACATCTCGGCGGCACTATCTCTAGGTGGCTATCCAATTACTATCAGATCTGCCTATGCCCAGGCCACAAAGACCTCCCAGCCCTTTCCCCCCGAGCCCATGAGGTCAGAGCGCTGGCCACGTCCTCAGCACGTTCCAGCACTCTGTCCCCGTGCGCCATCTCCTAGGCAGCCTACTGGCGTTCGGAGAACCCTTTCATAACTTTATTTAGAGACATCCGCATGACCAGGCTGATGGTTCTAAAGGGATTTCATTTTGGCGGCCAATGCGCCATATCGTCTACCCCCCAGGAACCATTATGGGCGCTCGGCCCTCCTCCTATTCCTTTAAATTCTGCTATGGTCTGACATGGTATAGTATACGACGCCAAAATGGGGAGTTTGTATTATACTCCCTGTTTGGCTAAGTATACTTACCATGTCAGACTCTAATGCCCGCCCTACCTTCCCCCTCTACGCCAAGGTTCCCTGGGGGTTGCCTTGCCGCAGGCCTCATTGAATGACGTACAGTACACGAACTTCGGCATCTTCCATAGGCGGAAGTAGGGTGGGCGTCACGTGACTATCCTTATGACTGCATTCGTCACAAAACTTCGGCCTGACAGAGCTGACTGACAGCCGTTTAATGCTATCCGTCTGACCTGGTAGTATACTTAGCCAACAGGGAGTATACTACAAACTCCCCATTCTTCTTCTATTATGGTGGTGACAGTAGCGTCAGAAGGTATTGTAAGGAATTTTTGGTTACTTATTTGATGTCTTTATAAATCATTGTTTGTTTATCATCATCTTGAAAATTATTCTTGATGAGTACAAAGCACATGTTGTTTTAACCTCTTTAAAATCTTTTCATCATAACTTATTCCTGCAACGGAACAGATAAGCCAAGGTTATTTTACCTCTGTAAATCTTTTCATCCTGGAACGGAACGATAAGGAAATGTTATTTTACCTCTGTAAATCTTTTTCATTATAAAATATTCCGAACAGAACATAAAAGCAAATGTTTTAACCTCTGGAAATTTTAGTCCAAGTCAGTGTGGTCTAATGTATGTAACACTGTTGGCTTGCAAACTTGTTTTTTTTTTCACATGCTTACTTGATCAAAACTATATTTTCCAGTCCCTAGGTATTTTGGTGGAAATTACTTTGGGAAGGGAGAGCGAGAGAAAGTGGTTGATAAGGACTGAGGACTGAGGTGTTCAGAAATGTTTCTAGTCCTAGGTATTGAGTGAAAAGTTACTTTGGAAGGGAGAGAAGCAAGAGGAATGTTGTGATATAAAGGACCTGTGGGTGTTCAGTGTGCCATGATCACTGGAGACAACCCACTTACAAGCCTGTCACGTGGCCAGGGCTGCCGCATTGACGCGCAAAGACAATGACCCTCACCCTCACCCGACCCAACATTTGGTTAAGCGCCTCTGCTTCTTTTTCTTCTGCAATATGACCTCACCCTGGGCCCTCACCCCGCCCGAACAAACTGGGTTAGTGTCCTTGGCTTCTTTTTTGCCTTCTTATTGGCCTGCCCTCTTCATGCAGCATAGGTCCTCAATGCAGGCAGTGGAAAATTCCCTTGGAGAGGTCGCTTCAGAGGTTGGCAATTCTTTTTTTTTTCCCATGTACACAGGCTGATCTACTCCTGCGGACACTCCCTGTAAGACGGGCAATATTAATCCCAACTACCTAACAAAGGGATTTGTGGACTTTTTGTGTACTGTGACCTGTTTTTCATCCGTCCCATTAAGGCAGCCATACAGCAGCGTCCGGGAATTGCCATTTAATCCTGCTGGTATCCGTATAAGATTGGTGTGTTTGGGTGATTTTTCAATTTCTTGTCTAAACTGTTTTGCTTTCAGCTTGTGCGTTTTGGGTGTGTCAGTGATTTTTGGATTGGTCCATTCTGTTCCTTTGCCCCCACCCCTCCTTTCCCCTACACCAGAGTTTACATCCCCGTAGGAAGGTTTGTTTCCCCTGTATGTGTTTTTTTTTCTTTTTTTTTTTCTTTCTTTTTTTTTTGCAGTCCATCCTCCAGCTAGTCTGGTTTGGGTGGGGTCTCCATCCTCCTCTCTTTTTTTTTTTTTTCCTCTTTTTTGCCCGCCTTTTTTTTTTTTTCTGGGGTTTCCCAACTCTCATTGCACCAATGAGTCTGTATTGTTTATTGGTACTAATGGACGTTTTCCCCCTTGCTGCCTTCATTGTTTTGTGGGCGTTGGATACATCTCGCGTCAGGGTTTAGTCATGTAACCTGTGTTTGGTTGGCGACTTTCACTCCGTATTTAACCAAAAAGATTGAAAGAAAGAGATGTAAAAAAAGGAAGAAAGAGAGAGAGCCCGTAATTGTCGTTCCCCAGAGCATCCTTGAAACATGTGGCATGTGTAGATTTACACTTGGTGGTTGTGGACCTTCCAGCCTGCCAGCGCTTCACTGCATCATGTCCACAAATTATCCCAGAAGGAGTCTTGCCGGTCAACCTTGCGAAGGCAAATGAGTGGACATTGTTACGTACGCAGCCCAGCTCTATTCACAGGTCAATAAGCAGTCAGGAGGAAAGGCTGTGTAGCCCAGTGGTTGTTGTGTGTGTATATTTTGTGTGTGTTGGTGTGTCTGTGTGTGTGTGCGTGTGCTTGCGTTTTGTTAGCATGTGCGTGTTTTGCGCATTGTGTGGTAGACTGTGCCGTGTGTGTAGTGGTGTTGCGTGTACACAAGTTTGTGTGTGTGTGAATTGCGTGTTTGGGTTTAGTACTCTGTGAATTTTTGTTTGCTTCGTGTCCACGTACAGATGTCCTGTTATCAGCAAATTGGTTGGATGTTCATGCCACGAAGCTGTACAGTCGTAGACTTTACTCACTGGTGGGAAGAGGATTATCAAAGCTTCGAAAACCAAGTTGTTCATCTGCCCACCTCGCAATGATGAGTACTTATGTCTTTCAGGAAGCTCTGAAGACAGGATTGGGATCTCACCTTCCATCATGCCTTACCTGACATAGTGAACCGTCTGGATAATTCAATGCCCCTTATGGCCATGAGGATATGTGACTGCTTATCTTAACCTTTGAACCTGAGTTCATGTGACAGATTCAGAGTGGCACTGGCAGAGCATGTGTGAGACTCCATCATCGATGCCTTTGGACGCTTCCAGTCTTCGCCGAGAACCTCATTCTGAAATACGACCTGTGCCTCACTGGAGAGGTCAGGAACAGCCCGGGACCTGGCAATGAAAGGGAGACTTCTGGGTACGGCTGTGTCAGACCAGCTGAGAGGACAGAGCTGAGGTAGTGTGTAGACACCACACGGCAGGTCAAATAGATGTTGGAGACTATCATGGTCCATGCTTCCATCACTTACATGGCTCTTACACAGTGCCATCATTGTTTTTTCACGTGATTGCTGTCATGGCATACGCCCATAGCTACCAGCCCAGTCCAGAATTTTTCTGGAATTTCTCTAGAGAGGTTATTCCCCAAGTCCCGAATTTGAATGTACAAATTCAGAATTTCAACCTTTGTTTGTAAACTGTAGGTTTGGGGGGGAGGGTGATAATTTTTTTAATGGGAATGAAAAGTATTGCAAAATAAATCACAAATGATGGTAGGGGGATCCATGGCAATTAGATGTACAGAATATGCGTGTCTTTCTAAGACCGGACCATTGAGCAAAAGCCTGATTTTTAATGGACTTTCTTCTTTTATCACTGAAGCTAAGGGTTGGGGGGTAAAACAAGGGGGGGGGGGGGAGGAAGTTAAAAATGCTTTCATTCAAAAGTTGGACTGGCCCCCTCCCCCCTCTTCAGTCCACGCCCCCCCCCCTTCATCCCCTGCTTCCCTGATTCTAACTGCAGAGGTTGGCAGGTAGGGTACACATTTTGCAATGTGACGGACTGTTGACTGCGTCAGGTAGATACACATTTTGCAATGTGGACATGTTGACTGTGCGTGATCTACCATATCATTCGAATAATGCATAGCGTTGATGGTGCATTTGGGTCAGTTTATCACCTGAACCAGCTGTTCTCCTTCATGTTCCATGTGTAGTTTGTATCTGACTTCTTCTCTAGATCAAAATTCAAAACTGAAAATTGTTTTGTGGTGTGTTTTACTGATATCAAATTCAAACTGGATTGGTTTTGTGGCGGTGTTTTTGATCATGATCAAAATTCAAACTGAATTGCTTGTGGCGGTGATTTTAATCAATCAAAATTCAACTGGGGGTGTTTTAATACAGATCAACATTGCAAACGAACTTGTTTTGTGGTGGTGTTTAATGAGATCAAAATTCAACTAACTTGTTTTGTGCGGTGTTTTAAATATCAGATCCAACTGAATTGTTTGGTGGTGGTGTTGTTAATGAGATCAAAAGTCAAACAAATTTGTTTTGTGGTGGTGGTTTAATTAGATGAAAATTCAGACTAACATGTTTGGGGTGGCAGTGTTTTAATCCAAAACGGACAGATGCTGATGACGTGTTGTTGTGTGGCAGTTGTTTAATCGCAAACGGAAAGAGTTGATTGATGGTGTTGTGTGGCATTGGTTGAAAATCCAAACAGACAGATGCTGATGACAATGTTTTGTGGCAGTGGTTTAATCCAAACGGACAGAGCTGATGACGTGTTGTGTGGCAGTGGTAATTAATCCAAACGGACGATGCTGATGACGTGTTGTGTGGCCAGTGGTTTTTAAATCCAAACGGCTGATGACGTGTTGTGTGGCGGGGGTGGTTAATCCAAACAGACAGATGCTGATGACGTGTTTGTGTGGCAGTGGTGTTGAATCCAAACGGACAGATGCTGATGACGTGTTGTGTGGCGGTGGTTTAATCCAAAGCGGACCAGATGCTGATGGATGTGGTTGTGTGGCAGGCGCTGGCATTTCCTGCAGTCCGGCAACGTCCGGACTGTTCCGACTCCTGCTGCCCAACACCAGGGTGTTTTTGCGCCGAGTGGCGCCCAAACAGAAGGTCAGTGTTACGCTAGGGGGGGATACAGCTGCCGTTGTTCTGGGTTTCTTTGTGTGCATGGTGTGCCTGCAGATGGGGAGTTCTGTTGTGTGGTTGGCACACACGTTATTGTGCTAGTTTTGTTGCTGTTGTCCCACAGCAGGAAGGAAGTCTTTCTTTGGTCATTCTCTGGATCGCGCAGTTTTGTGTTCAGGTATCTTCCGGAAGATTTGGGGGGGGGGGTGCACCTCAGTTTTTACAGACGTTTGGACAAATCATCCGCATCCTGATATGTAGTTATCTTTTCCTTTGTGATTTAGGGTATGGCGTGACAGAAAAAGCAACTATCCAGAAAAGAATTGTTTGTGCTTGCTCCGTTATTTTGTCAATAATTATTCATTATTGTGCGTGCAAAATCTTTAAAAAGAAAAAAAAAAAAAGCAAACAAACTTAAAAAAAGACTTACTGTGACGAGTATGACACGCACTGTAGGTGGAGTTTTACAGAAGTTTCTGAAAGTGACTTCCAGTCAAGCCGTTGGTTTGCCTGCATGAATGATGGGACATGGTGAAGTCACACACTCCGACCTCTTGCCACTGCACTGCTGCCCTCTTCAAACTCTCTCTCATAATTTCACCCTGTGGCCTCCAGACCTGTTCTGTTCTGGTCTGCCCTTTCCTTTGAGTTCAAAACAACACTTCACACATCAGTGACTGGCTACGTGTGGTACGCGTGATCATCAGCAACACCCGTTGGACGAACAACGAGTGTACTCATTGCAGTCGTTAAGGTGTAAAACCTCGTGTCTGCTTGAACCGCAGGCAGGAACTTTTGGTGGCAACTGAGTTGCTTCCCTTATTATGTGAATGCTGTTTAAGGGAATGTGAAGTTTGAAAGCGCAATCGTTTCTTTTCTGCGATTTTGAAACGAAAGTGGATCAAAAACGCCAATGTCAGAGAAGAAGAAATTGTTCATAATCCGCTAGATCTTGACAGCGAATCTGCTAACAGGGATGCTGATGAGTCTTTTTCACCATAGGAAAGGACGGTAGGAGTGAAAGCGATGAAGAACATCGTTTAGGAAACTTGGCGTCCGTGTCGGATTATTAGAGTTTCAGTTAGCCAGTGCAAGTGGACAGACTGACCATGGCAGGGCTTGGGGAGGGGAGATGGGGGGTTGGGGGGGGTCAATGTCTGTCTGCGGAATCAAGATCGGGTGATCAAGTTTATAAATAACACACCTAAAACTGGGCATCCATTTCTCACGAAGTACCCACACTGTGTGTTGTTGACTGCCCTGTATTTTAGGGCTGCTTGGACAGGTTTGTCGACACTGTCTGTTTTGCTACAAGTGTCTTTGGAAGCAGGCTGAGGCTGGCAGAAAAAAGATCAGGCAGAAGCAGTGCCAGTCGCAACAGTGTTAAATGGGGTCCCGTGCTGTTGGGTACATTTCCAGCCTTCCCACCAGTTCATCCACATCAGTTCAGCGGCTTTTCGCACCAGTGTTGCTGACACAACAGAGCCCGAACCAACCAGCCAACAGACGGTGGTGACAGTGTCACCATCTTAGATGGGGTTGGAAATGAAGGAGGACAGCAGAAGCTCCTTTGAAATTAAAATGGAGAATTAAAAACGAAATCAAACGGTGAGTTATAAACAGGCGACCGCTGGATTGTTTTTTTGGTTTTGTTTTGTTTTGTTTTTCTACTAAGCATTGGTGATGACAATGCTGAACATTCAGGATTCATGCGTTGAACAGTTTGGGGTGGGAGCAGTCACTGTGTTGGTGTGGATGTCAGTGTGTTGTTCTGCACATCAGGTGGGAGCAGCACTGGTGTTGGTGTGGATGTCAGTGTGTTGTTCTGCTACGTCAGGTGGGACCCAGTCACTGGGTTTAGTGTGGATCAGGTCGTGTGTGTTCTGCTACATCAGGTGGGACCAAGGTCACGGGTGTTAGCGTGGATGTCAGTGTGTTGTTCTGCTACGTCAGGTGGGACCAAGTCACTGGTGTTAGCGTGGATGTCAGTGTGTTGTCATCTGCTACATCAGTGGGAGCAGTCACGGGTGTTGGTGTGAATGTCAGTGTGTTGTTCTGCTACATCAGGTGGGAGCAGTCACTGGTGTTGGTGTGAATGTCAGTGTGTTGTTCTGCTACCTCAGGTGGGACCAAGTCACTGGGTGTTAGCGTGATGTCAGTGTGTTGGGTTTCTGCTACATCAGGTGGGAGCAGTCACTGATGTTGGGTGTGAATGTCAGTGTGTTGTTCTGCTACATCAGGTGGGAGCAGTCACTGGGTGTTGGTGTGAATGTCAGTGTGTTGTTCTGCTACATCAGGGGGAGCAGTCACTGGTGTTGGTGTGAATGTCAGTGTGTTGTTCTGCTACATCAGGTGGGACCAAGTCACTGGTGTTAGTGTGAATGTCAGTGTGTGGTGTTCTGCTACATCAGGTGGGACCAAGTCACTGGTGTTAGCGTGGATGTCAGTGTGTTGTGATGCTACATCAGGTTTTGTTCACCACGAGATGAAGAAGCACACAACTGTGTCACGCTGATGTGTGGTAATGGGGCCAAAGATACAGCTGACGACGATGGTGATGGCGTGATGATGATAGTAGTTGTTGTTGTTGTTAATGTTGATGTGGATGATAGTTTGTTACTGCTGTTGTTGTTAATGTTGATGCATTATCATTCTGCCACAGGATCTGATCGTCACAATGCTAGAAGCTCATGACTTTGTCACACTGATATGTGGTGATGGGACTAATAATACTGATGGCGATGATGATGACGATGGTGATGGCGATGATGATAGTTGTTGCTGCTGTTGTTGTGTTTAAGTTTGTGTTTTTAGTCATTCATTCTGTCACAGGAGCTGATCATCACAATGCTGAAAGCCCGGGCTTTGTCACACTGATGTGTTGGGATGGGACCAATGATACAGCTGATGATGATGGTTATGATGATGATGGCGACAATGATGGGTTGTTGTTGTTTGCGTTAATGTCGATGCATTATCATTCTGCCACAGGAGCTGATCATCACAATGCTGAAAGCCCAGGGCTTTGTCAGGCTGGTGTGTGGGGACGGGACTAACAATACTGATGGCATGTTGATGGCGATGATGATGACTGGGTGTTGTTTGCTGTTAATGTCGATGTATTATCATTCTGCCACAGGAGCTGATCATCACATGCTGAAAGCCCAGGGCTTTTGTCACGCTGATGTGTGGGACGGGACTTACAATACTGATGGCGATGATGATGACTGTTGTTGTTGTTGTTTAATGTCGATGTATTATCATTCTGCCACAGGACTGATCATCACAATGCTGAAAGCCCAGGCTTTTGTCACGCTGATTGTGTGGGGACGGGACCAATGAGTGGGGGCCCTGAAGCACGCTGATGTTGGTGAGTTGCTTACTTGGACTCAGAGTGTCGGTTGTTGTGTTTCTTCGTGTTGTTTTGTTTTGGTTGTTTTCTCTAAGAGACTTAACACACCATCTTTAGGAAGAAACCCACAGATAGCATTAAGGAAACGCTTGTGTGTAAGAAAAACCAAGTGTGTGACATGTTTTAGGTTAAAGATGGAAGCTGGTCTCTCTCTCACTTGTTTTCTGTCTCCTCCTCCTCCACCAACCTGCCCCCTTTCATCTCTCCTGAAGACAGAAAGCCCCCTTCTCTCTCTCTCTCTCTCTCTCTCTGTCTTTTCCATTCTTCGGCCATTTTCTGATGAGTGTGTAAGTGTGGCATTGCTCTCTCTTTTACACACATTCACTTTCTCAGTCTGTCAGTCTGTTTGTCAGTCTCTTTGTCTCTCTCTCTCTCTCTCCTCTCTCTCTCTCTCTCTCTCTCTCTCTCTCTCTCTCCATCTCTCTTTCTCGTTCTCTCTCCCTCTCTCTCTCTCTCTCTCTCTGTCTCTGCCTCATTTTTTCCACACACATGGCCATTGTCTGTGTGTATGTAGGTGTGGCATGCTTGCCAATGCCCCGGGAACGTGTGCCAGACAAGAAGAGGCCAAAAGCGGGATGAGGTGAGACCAGCTGTTGTATCATCATTACCTGTGATGTGTGTGTGTGTGGTGTGTGTGTTGTGTGTGTGTGTGGGTGTGTGTGTGCGTGCGCGCAAACGCATGCATGCATGTTTGTGAGTGTGTCTGGCATGTTTTCGAGCATGCATGTGTGCGTGTGTGTGTGTGTGCGCATGCGTGCACATGCATGTGTGTTGATGTGTGAAGACGGATTGGTTTGATCGAGAGAAAGACATCTATGTAAAGAAAAGTGTGTGTGTGTGCGCCCTGTGTCTGTGTCATTAATTACCTTTCTGAGACGAAGCAAGACAGACCTACTGCTGAGTGACGTGTGCGCTCCTGTTCTCCTGTTAAGCAAATCTCAGTCTCTTATTACCATCTTTTCTTTTTTTCTCTTCTTCTTCTTCCTTTTTTTTTTTGTTAAGATACAGGTCAGTCTCTCTGTAGAAAGTTGTGTCTTTAAACCCATCTGTTGGAATTCAGAAACCTTGACGTCGTTTGTTGTTGTTGTTGTCATATCCTGGCTGAAGGACTCCAGGGATCATCCGAACAGCCGAAGTACTTGAACACTATGGTACAAATGCATCAGCTGCGGATGAGAACATTACGTGTGTGACCGTTTTTGATTACCCCTGCCATGTGGGCAGCCACATTCCGACTTTGGGGGATTTTGGAGGCTGATCAATTTTATGCTAGGAGCTTGTCACAACTGAAGACAGTCCCACATAATCATGCAGAGCATAACAACATTTTGATGTAGCCTTAGTGTTCTAGCCTATATCAATTGGCCTTAAGCCAAGGCGGATCTTTGATGTCAGGGCAAAAAGGTGTTCATGGGCAGTTCTCGGCGAAACGCTCTGCAGGCTTGAAACATGCCTCTGCACTGCCTAGGATTGGATGAGAGGATTGTGTGGATGGCTGCTCTTTCATCGTCTCACCATGCAGGGAGCAGCGCTCTGCCTTCAGAGTGTCCGTTGTGGAGAGGTCTCCATCGATTGATTCCTGCTTTCTGAAAAACTTCAAGTCATTCCCTCTTTTCTATAACTGTCTTTAACCCTGGCTTTTCGTGATTCGGAGTGATCCTGTGGTTGAAGTCATCCCTGAATCAATAATCAGTCATTGATCCTGTGGTTGAAGTCTTCCCTGAATCAATAATCAGTCATTGATCCTGTGGTTGAAGTCATCTCTGAATCAATAATCAGTCATTGATCATGTGGTTGAAGTCAACCAGAATCAATAATCAGTTCATGATCTTGTGGTTGGAAGTTATCCCTGAATCAATAATCAGTCATTGATCTTGTGGTTGAAGTCATCCCTGAATCATTTAGTTGTTGATCTTGTAGTTGAAGTCATTCCAGAATCAGTAATCATTCTTTGATCTTGTGGTTGAAGTATCCCTGAATCAATAATCATTCATTGATCTTGTGTTGTGTGGAAGTCATCCCTGAATCAAATAATCAGTCATGATCATGTGGTTGAAGTCAACCAGAATCAATAACAGTCATTGATCTTGTGGTTGAAGTCATCCCTGACTCAATAATCAGTTATTGATTTGTGGTTTGAAGTCATCCTGAATCAATAATCAGTCAATGATCATGTGGTTGTCATCCCTGAATCAATGATCAGTCAATGATCTTGTGGCTAAAGTATCATGATGAAGCAATAATCATTAATTGATCTTGTGGTTGAAGTCATCCCTGAATCATAATCAGTCATTGATCTTGTGGTTGAAGTCATCTGAATCAATAAGCAGTCATTGATCTTGTGGTTGAAGTCATCCTGAATCAATCCGTCATTGTCTTCAAACCAGGCAGGGTCCAGCGTCGATGGGGAATCCCACGGAATCAACGACAAAGTGATGCCACCCTCCCAGCGCGGCAAAACCCACCGGACGCGCCGCCAAGCAGCGGGCCATTGCCAGGGGGGATAACTTGGCTCCCCACCCGGTAAGTATTCAATCAGACACGTGTACGCTGTCCTTTAATGAACTTTAACAGCGAGGTCAGGTTGACGAGAACGAAATCATCATCTGCTGTTGATTCCAGCTTTCATTTGTCTTTTTCGTGTTCTACAAAGTGTTGGGTGTTCAGTATACAGAGGGAAGTCCCATTTCTTGCCTTTGGAAAATTAATAATCGCTTGTTTTTTGAGAGAACAAAATGGTTTGCTTTTACAAACCGCCCTGGCACAACCAGTAGTCTCGCCAGGAGTTGAGTTTGCTAGGGCCTCAACTGGGAAGACTGGGACCACACAGTCGAGTTTTCATCCAATTAATGGATGACTCTCAGAGAGTGTGCGCAAACACCTGACCAAAAATGCAGGTATCTGACTCTCAGGCCTGGTAGATGCGAGACACTAAACAAGCACGCGTAAGAGTACAGCTCTGTCATGCGTCTCCGACCGAATTGAAATCCGTCACATCATCTCTCATCCTCATTCTCCGTGATCACATTTAAAAAAAAAAAAAAAAGCTCAAATTCTGTGGCCCTTCATGCCCTGCTATCATGGGGTGAACTCAGTTTGATGTCCCTATCCACGTCATGGCCTTGGTTTGATTCCGTCAGGGTCACAGGTACAAGTGAGCTTGGGGCTGTCGTTTTGCTGTTGTGGCGCCCGCGTAAGGAAGCTCACTCACTCCATTTCCGCGCTAAGCATTCATTGTCGCATATGGGGCTTAGGTAGGTGGTCCTGCATGTGTTGGATCAGAACAGTGCCACTGAACACCCTGAAAGTGACGTGGCAGCAGTGCATTGTCCCCCTCCTGGGGTGCTCTAGACCGACTTAATTTGACTGCTCTTGTGGATTGTCATTGCCTGGCTTTGGTGACGGGCAGGGCCTGCTCTGTGGGAAGGCTGTCCCGGAATGAGCGCATGGTGCAATCTTCACGGAGGTGGGCACTGTTTAAATGGGGAAGCATATTTCAGAGTATTATGTTTTTTGGGGGATTAACCTGCATCTGCATACATGTGTAGGTTGTATAAGTTTTGAGGAGGTGTTTCGGGAAAGGGTAGGCAAGGGGTCGTTGTATGTGGGGTGGGAGAGTTGGGGTATGTGGGGTTGGAATTTTCACTCTATTGAAAAGCCGGAAGAGAAGTGGAAGGGACTGAACAAGCCACTTTTGTTTAGATCGGAGAATATCAACAGAAAAATACCAAGAATGCGCGAATTCACTCAAGCATATGATACGTCCACTGTCAGACCAGTTGACGCAAGGTCTGATCATGCTATTGGTTGAGTGGCTTCCCCTTTCCTTATTGGAGTGGGACTGCAGTTTTTTACATTCCGCTATTTTGGTAGATAGTCTGCTTAAATCATTGCAGTTGGTCCAAAACTTAAGCAATGTGGGGAAAACAGATATGGATTAGTCCACGCGCACATTTGGGATGAAACTGAAACCGAGCTGCAACTTTGCCCTTGTCAGGGTTTCTGTTTTTGCTCCAATGGTCACTGACCTGGTCCAGGCCCACCACAGTCACCTACAGAGGGAAACTGGGCGTTGCCTGTGCGCCCCCTTAGGTTTACCACATACAGCAGCGGTCTTTTTGTCTCACTGTCCCAGGAGGGTGGCCCTCTGCCTGCACACAGCCTGTGACTTGTGGACTTAAACACCCTGTTGGGCCTTGGGCTTCAATATGCTTTAAAGATTGGCTACGTCAGCGTTGTAAAAGTGGGTGATATGCCATGGTATTTTGACATT
>JADBJO010008523.1:17500-22500 GCA_016801955.1 Conus betulinus
GGAAGCGGGAATAAGCAGCAAGGTGATGGGGGGGGGGGGGGGGGGGGGGGGGGGGGGGGGGGGGGGGGGGGGGAGTAAAGCCAGTGAAATGCCACAGAAGATCACACACACACACACACACACACACACACACACACACACACACACACACAAGAAAAAAAACATTGCTGAATGTGTTTTAAAGGCTCAAAAAGGACGACAGGAACCACACAATCCAGTGAGTAAGTTCTTTCATTTAGAGTCTGTTCATGCTTGGTGATACTAGACTTTTTTTTTTTTTTTTTTTTAATTTAAGAAAGAAAAAAAAGCAGCGAGGAGAAGGGGAGAGTTGATAAAAATCTATTAATTTCACGCATGGAAAGCACTTTTGCTACTCGCACAGTTTCTGGTTTGTGGGTTATTGTTGGGATAGAATCATGTACAGTCGCATCCACATTCCATTCTTTAGATAATGACGTTACAAAATGCAGTTTCATCCACCTGATGGAGGGCTTGACTGGCCCAGTGGGTAGGGCATCAGACTCTTGTTCTGAGGTCCAGGGTTCAAATCCCACTCCAGACGGCCAGCTTGACCTAGATTTTCACTCCCATGTCCTCGAGATGAGATGTTAAATCGAGCTCCTATGCACTGTCACAGGCGTGAAAAATCTTCCAGGCATGTACACGCTAATCCTCTCCCTAGTCCGTCAGACGAGATGTTGAATCGAGGTCCTGCGCACAGACACACGCGTGAAAAGTCTTGCACGCATGTTAATGCCCATGCCATCTTTTGGCGAAAAGTAGGCCATCATGTGCCTGTGGGATGAATGATATGAGGATGAAACTCACGCATGTTGGAGCTGGGTTTAATCGTCGTCCCCAGACAGAATGAGGCTACCCTTTATAGCAGGATTTGGGGGGCCCAAATAGCTCAGTGGTAGAGTGCCAGACTCGTTCTCTTGGTGATCCAGGGATTGCGGGTTCAAATCTCCGCCCGGTTGTTTCGGTACAGGGGGATTTTTCCCTCGGAGTTAACATTGGTTCTAACTCCAATTCCCATACAGTCCTTCAAATGAGGACTATAATGGGGGTTCCGAGTGTGAACACACGCATAACATCTTGCACACACGTAAAATCCCATCACCAACTTTCGGAAGAGAAGGCCAGTTTGGCTGTTGGTATGGATGACACATTACACAAAGCATGCACCTTGCCCGAATTGAAAGTATGGCTGCCTTAACGGCAGGATAAAAAAACAGTCACAATACAAAACTCCACTCCCTTTCTTGGGTAGATGGGATTAATCCTTGCCTGTTTGTACAGGGAGTGTCCGCAGGAGTAATAGTCTGCATACGCAGAAAGAAAAAAAATAGCAGGATAGAAAACCCTCGCTTATGTAAAAATCTCACCCATGGTGGGTCTCAGAATTCTTGGAATGAAGTGAGAGACAGAGAAAAGCCAGTGAGCAAAAGAGAGAGAGAGAGAGATAAGGGGGGGGGGGGGGGAAAGGGCGGAGAGGAGGGGGACAGGGGGAGAGTGAGAGAGCACAGTGAGAGAGAGACAGACAGACAGACAGACAGAAGAGAGAGAGAGAGAGAGAGATGTGCCAGCATGAAAAAAAAAGTGAAATAAAACTGAATAATGCATCTGATGTTCAAAACAAAGAAGGACACAAAGATCACTGTCATAACAAATACTGTTCATCAGCCTTGGCAACCATTGATTTTCTTCTCTTTTCTTTTTTTCTCTTTTTCTCTGTCCATTTTTCTTTCTTTTTCTTTTTCCTTTTCTTATCAATGTTGACCTGCAAACGATATTGCTGTGCTATATTTGGAACTGGGTGTCTGGCTCCCTTTCAGTTTTTGTTCCAAAATAGTGCAGGACACAACACAGGGTCCTTTCATGACCCTCACCATGTAGAGTGCAAAGAAGTATATCAACACCTGCCGTAGCAAAGTGATTAGAGTCATGTATCCCCCGGCTGGGAGGTTGTAGGTTCAGTTCCCACCAGAGTGACGTGGGATTTTTCTGTCTCAATCGGCTCCTATCCAGAGCTGAGTTTACTACAGGCTGGGGGCTGGGAAGACTGGGACCACACAGATGAGTTTCCTCCACTTCATGGATGCGTCTCTGAGAGTGTTGCTCAAATTTCCTGACCAACACTGCAGGTGTCTGTATCTCTAGGGCCTCTTTAATGCTGGGATATCGCATGAAAGTAAGCGTAGAGTACAGTCCTGTCATGCAGTCTCAGACCAGAATGGAAATCCTTAGCATCATCTTCAACATCCTCATCGATCAGCATAAACAAAAAAAAAAAAAGAAGTCTCAAATTCTGTGCCCTTTGATGCCCTGCTTTCATGGTCACATGGTGACCTCAATTTCAATATCCTCTCCACGTCTGTCACCTTGGTTTGATTCCGCTGGGGTCACCAGTATCGGCAAGTTCATGGGGGCTGTCATTGGACGGACAGGTGGCACCCTCCGGAGGCAGAGCTCACTCATGCCAGCTCCACATCTAAGCAATTATTGATGGCAGTAGTGGGAGGTGTCCAGCATATGTTGGATCAGAATAGGCACCACCAAACACCACCAAAATCATTCGGTGGCAGTGCACTGTCTCCTCTGGTGGGTTGCCTCTTGACAACTTGACAGTAACTGCTCCCTGTGGATTGCTATGCCACGGCTGAAGTAGACCGGGCCTGGCTATGGCTTGGGGGGGGGGGGGGGAGGGGGGGGGTCAGAATGAATGGCATATGGCATAGGCAATGCCACTGAGGTGGCACAGCAGATGGGACCCACAAAAAAAGTATATGAAAAAAACAAACAAAATACGCACATACGCACATTCACTGGAATTCCTAAGAAATTCATCTTCTGGCCACAGTCACAGTCTCACGAAAAAACATTTCCACCAGACACACCCATTCCAAAAAGGCTCACATTATTTAAAGCAATGAGTATCTAAAAGCAAGCAAACAAACAAACAAAAAAACAAAAGCAAAGAACCTATAAAAGAAAGATAGATGAAAGGGCTGTAAGACCTGAAAAAAAAAAAAAAACAACTGTAAACAACAGCAAAGACAAAACAAAAACATAACATAAAGAGGCAGTTAAAGAGAGTGACACTGACACAAATAAAGATTTAAAAAAAAGAGCTGGAAATTTTCATTGGTAGGAACAGGATTTATACAGACAGAGATCCCCCACTGTAAGAACAAGGATCAGTAAATAGGCCATGTGAAGAAAGAATGGGGAGAGGAGTGGAGGGGGGTCGGAGGGCGGGAGATTGCAGTTGTAGAGGAAAAGGTATATGTTACTGATATGTGGGGAACTCATAGCTGCTAGCCTTCCGCAGTCAAAACTCAGGTATCAGGGGATGATGGGAATGCAGTGTGCTGAAGCAAGGACCATTCAGCTTTTGAGTGACACCATTTCTAACACCTTTACTTTTCAGCTGACAAATGAAGGGTTAAAAAAAAAACACACACATATTTGTTCCAGACATACAATAGCCAACATCTGCATCATTTGAGCTTTAGTCTGCAATACTTTATCATCCCTATAAAACACACACACACACACACACAACAACAACAACAACAACAAAAACAACAACAACAACAACAAATAACCCTTCAAACTCCTCATTTTCAAACAAAATTTAGAAATTCCACTTTTTTTTTTTTCTAAGGATTTTGGAATAATGTCTAAATTAGGGAAATTCCAGGCAAATTTGGGTGGGCTGGACAGCTATAGGGAAATTCTGGGGTATGTCAACAAGAGCCTTGGCATCATGCCATCAGCAGACTTGAAGCAGTAAACACATGTCACCAACATCAGCATGAAGGCTAGTACTACTGCTTCCTGAGGAGGACCAGACGTCAAAGCACCCAGGATTGTAAGCTGCCTAGCATACATAGTTTCTAATCTACCGTTCTGGAGGGTGGCTCAATTGTACAGGATCCATATCTGAAGAAGGGCGAGGATACTTGAAACCAATTCAGCAACAAGCTGCTCACTTCATGCGATGGAATCATAGCTCCAGAGAAGAAGCAGGCTGTGTCAATGACATGCTCTGTGAACTGAAACTTTCTCCACTGAAAGACTGCAGGAAGCAACTGAGACTCACTGCCTCCGACTTTCAAGGCATGATCCAAGCTACGCCGCCAGATGTGTCTGGAACTCCTGCATGTAACACCTGCATAAGAATTCTGCCTACCATCTTCGCTGAGCTTCCGCCTATTTGAAATATTACAGCTCTACAAGACATCAACAACGCCTGTGACTACCTGGTGCCAGACAGTAGAACGGAGCAGTACTAAATGCTCCTTCTTCCCATATATATACATACAGATAGATAGATAGATAGATAGATAGATAGATAGATAGATAGATAGATAGATAGATAGATAGATAGATAGATAGAGTGAGTGAGTGAGTGAGTGAGTGAGTGAGTGAAATAGAGAGAAAGAGAGAGAGAGAGAGGGGGAGAGAAAGAGAAAGAAGATCATTCAAGCTTCACCTGCTTCCATATTCCCATCAAAGAAATGTAGATCACTAGCCCTCTCTCCCCCCACTCTCCCCTACTTCCCTAACTCAAACCTACATGCATGCCTGCTCTCCCCCCCCCCCCCCTCCCCCCCCCCCCCCCCCCTTTCTGTTTCCTGCCTCCTCCATCTTCCCCACTCTCCCTCTGCTACCTATTCCTCTCTGCACTCCCCTGGATTCTGTAGCAAAATATCCAAATGAATTTCTGCAATGTAATTATCCAGATACAGATCCTGGGAATCACTAAAAAAAAATGAAAAAGAAAAAAAAAATTAATGAGATGATGATGACACACACACTGAAAAAGCCCACCGCCCCACCCCCACCCCTCTCAGCATCCCCGGAGAGGAAGAAGGGTGGGTTGGCTCTGGTTCCCTGAGAACAATGGAAGAGAGGGATGGATAAGAAAGGGGAGGGTGAGGTGAGATTATTTCATTCAAACTGAAATTGTATCTTGACTAATAACGACACTG
>JADBJO010008523.1:25000-56642 GCA_016801955.1 Conus betulinus
CGAGTTGAAACGTCCTCACAGCAAATGCTTTCAGGGACAAGTTGTTAGGTGCAGTTGCGGTGCCCTGGTGATTGTATACCTTGAAATAATCTACAGTTCAACGTTCGCTAGGAAAGAACATGCACGATTGTCGTGTACACACACACACACACACACACACACACACACACACACACACACACACGGTGGACTGGAGATCATAGAAATCTATGCTTAAGTACACAACACTTCAGGTGTAAACAGCAGTGAAATTGACTGAGCTCACAAAATACTTTACTTCACTTGACATGGTCTTATAATCCCTTTCAGTTTTTCAAAGGTATGAATTTTAAGGTTGCATTTTGTTCATCTGGTATCTTTCATCAAACTGCATTTTTATGTACACCATAAAAGAGCAAGATCTCTACCATGATGGTTCATTGTGTTTTCTAAGGTCGTCACGTAGGCCATCCGTCAAGTACATTCGATCGGGTACGTGTGCACGGAAAGTGCGGTAGGAAGGGAGGTTAGAACCGAAGACCGGAAGTTACGAAAACCAGAAAGAGGTTTCGAAGAATCGGGCGCAGCGGACAGTGAACCGACTGAGCAGTAAGTTGGAACTTGGGGATAATATTTTGGTGTTGATATTCTGTTTTAGCAGACTAAACTGAGATATTATGGGACAGACTATGCTAGAACAAACTGTTCACTTATATTACTGGTAATAGTGACAGCTGAGATCGATTATTAAGTGTTACAATAAATAACAAACGGAGGATTCGCTAGCCAGAGGCAAACCTTGAATACAAACCGTCCTGTGATGACGGGACTCTTTATATAGTCTGCTCAATAAAATGCGAAAGATGTGTTACTGGGTAATAAAATGCGAAGCATGTACTACATCGTAAGTACTCTATTAAGCAGTGAATAAATGAAAAAGACACCAGTACACCACTGATTCAGGTCTGAATGGTTTTTACTAAACGGCGTAAAAATCAGTTGGATGATTGTGGCCATTCATGCAGTTAAAGTGGAGAGTACTAGGTCAAGTTTTAGTTTCTGTTTTATGATCAAGTATTACTGCTTAGAGAGTAGATCATAATATATATGCAACACCACATCTACTAAGAGATCATATCACAGTGTGCAGGGTTTGCAACTAGATGATGAAATAAGTGAAAAGGTAAAAAGAACAAAAAAAAATGAAGTTACTGTCTTATCTATATATGCAGACAAGCCTCACGCTCAGTAGATGCCAGACCATTGTATGAAGGGCTGTCAAGCGTTGGTTACCTACCTTACATTGCCTGTGCTATGGCAAGACATAAAACACCAATCATTTTATTTGTCCTGTGCTGAAGAAAGTGCCTTATGTAGCGGCACAGATAAATGAAAATTTTAACAAAATAACATTTGATAATTCAGCGTATTCACTTCCTTACATTTTAAAAATCTTGCAGAATAACCTTGCAGACATCAAAGTTTCATTATACATGAAATGCACTTTGACTCATATTCACGCGCATATCAACTCCAAGCATCATGGTCTTGAATATTTAATTTTAAAGTATAAAGAATGCATGCACACACACACACACACACACACACACACACACATGCACACAGACACTCGTATACACACAGAGATGTACTTTTACATACACATGCTCGTGCGCACACTTACACACACACACATACACACACACACACACACACACACACACACACACACACACACACACACACAAGTTTTGGAGAAATATGAAAGGTGACAGCTAAAGAATGTCACTGATTAAGCTAGGATATTCAAGGTAATTCCTCAGCTTTTTAGATGGCTAGCTTTATACCTTTAAAGATTCTGCAACACCAGTGTGAATGTCTATATAATTTGAGGATTGGTGATAAAGACCGAAACAAAAGGGGGGGGGTCAAAAAGAAAACAAAAATGCAATGCACAACGTTTCGACTCTTACAGTCTTTTTCAAGTGACATGAAACGACAGTACACGCAAATTTTGCTGTGTTAATGACGTAAAGAACGGGGAGACGCAGATAAAACAACAAAGACGTCACAATAAATTTTGACGTGACAAGAACTCAAAACACACACACACACACACACACACACACACACACACACACACACACACACACACACACACAAATAAAATAAAATAAAATGAAATAAAATAAAACATATTCTTACCCTCAAGTTCACATCCAGCCACCCACAGTCTACCAAGAAGAGTATCCCTTACTCTCAATTCTGTCGCCTCAGAAGACTGTGCAGCAATGACGATGACTTCAAACTGCAGGTCAACTGGATGTGTTCCTTCTTCAGAAGGCGAGTATACCCTGAAGCAGTCATCATCGATGCCGCCAATCGTGCCCTTCGCACCCCCAGATCTCAGGCCATGACCCATCTCAGAACAAAGATCAGTCAGACCGACCAGTCCTTACTCTGACCTACCACCCACACACAACCTCCCAGTTAAAAACATCCTTGTGAAAAACTTTGATATCCCGCAGAAAGACCCCAAACTCAAGTCCACCTTCGACAAACCCCCACTAGTGGCATACCTGCGTGACACCAACCTCAGGGATCATCTAGTACGAGCCACTTACAAAGACTCACCAAGCAGCTCTCCACCAGGAAACCACCACCGCTGCAACAAACCCCGATGCAAAACTGCCCCTTTTTAAATACAACCACTAACACCTTCAGGGGCCCATCAGGCAAACGTTTCACCATCAGATCCCCCTTCACTTGCCGATCTTCCAACCTTGTGTACATTCTTTCATGCAGCCTCTGTTCCAAACTCTACTGTGGTGAGACCTACCGTACCCTGGATGACAGATTCAGGGAACACCTCCAGGCTGTCAACCTGAATAAGGACACCCCTGTAGGTACACATTTCAATAGCCCTGGACATAACGCGTTTTCATATGTCAGTCTCTGCTGTTCACCAAAACCACTCAGATGCCATACACCGTAAATTCCTTGAATCATCTCTGATCTCTAGGCTAGGGACGCTCACTCCCCATGGACTGAACATCAAGGACTGAGGTGGAGGAGTCGCCATTGTAGCTATACTGCCTGAATGACCGTTGGAGGTCCTCTCTCTCTTTTTTTTTTTTTTTTTTTTTTTTTTTTTTTCCCCAACATGCCGGCAGCTAGGATAGGGTACATAGCTTGTTTGTGGTCTTCAGTACTACCCTACCCTTGTTGTTTTTCAAAAAGATTTTGAGGTTGAAAAAATTGTTTGCGGTTGTATATGTTTATATCATATATATGCCTAGACACCCTAAAGCATGCATATCTTTATGAGATGTAAACGTTCTTTCCCCCCCTCTCCTCCCCCCCCCTCTCTATTATGGTAGGTGTGTGGGGGTAGGTGATGCCGGGAGGGTGGGGAGCGAGCACATGTGTGCGTGTGTGTGTGTGTGTGTGTGTGTGTGTGTGAAAGTTTTTTTTTTTTTTTTTTGTTTTGTTTTTTTTTTTTTTTCCCCCCTTCTCCTCCTCCCCCTCCCTCCCAACAACAATTGTCTACTTTCAAATCAGATTTCCTCTGATTTCCATTCACTCACCTTTCTTAGCCTGTGTCTACCCAGCCTCCTTTATTTTATTTCATTTTATTTTTTTATTATTTTATTATTGTTGTGTGTGTGTGTGTGTGTGTGTTTTGAGTTCTTGTCACGTCAAAATTTTTTGTGTGACGTCTTTGTTGTTTTATCTGCGTCTCCCCGTTCTTTACGTCATTAACACAGCAAAATTTGCGTGTACTGTCGTTTCATGTCACTTGAAAAAGACTGTAAGAGTCGAAACGTTGTGCATTGTTTTTGTTTTCTTTTTGACCCCCCCTTTTGTTTCGGTCTTATCACCAATCCTCAAATTATATAGTTGTCTGAAAAAAGACCCAGTCAAGTGTTATCAACCAGTGTGTATGTGTTTTATTTTTGGGTCATTCTCTCACCACACATGATGATGATGGCTTACTGTTCCAGAAAAAGGTGGAATAGATTAGAACATGCTCTCACGATTTTTTACGCATGCATTCACACACAAAACCTTAATCTGAAGTGTTTGGAGGACTAGGAGGACTAGATTCTGCACTGATGTTGACTGGAAAGAGAAGGCTTTGGGAATTGAACCAAAGACCTTGGGACAAGTCGTATGCTTTACCTACTGTGATAATGAGGAAGGTCAAATTTCTGCAAGTTAGTATATAGATTTTTTTATGTGTAGTAATAGTTAGTAGTAGTAATGCAGTAAAAAGTATATAAACTGGCTGTTGTTATAGCCTCTCTCATTGGCTGAGTGATGTGAATGTTGTGATATGCAGGTGCTGTATGTGAATTATAGCGGACCAATCAACACCTGCAACACAACCATGTTTGGGAAAAGTCCATGTGTGGCGGCAAGGCAAGCTCTGTACAAGACCAACAGACATGGCTGGAAAGACGCCTACCGCAGGGTGAGTGTGCTGGATTGTCCCCTTTGCTGTTTGACTGGCTGCCATGTGTGTATATGCATGGGTGCAGCTTTGTTCAGTTTTTGATGGGATACTGGTCTTCTTTCCAGCTGCAAAAACAAAAGACTTCTGCCTTATCAAAAACAAAACTAACAAACAAGGAAACAAAGACCAAAACAGGAAGAAAAAAAAAAAAAAGAACAGTAGAAAACATGCAAGGAAAACTTTTGTTTTTCCTAGTCAGAACCAGTATGATGTGTGCCTGTGAAAACCTGGTGAAGCAAAGCCCCCCTTGTTGTCAAACCTAAGCATGGTGTTTGTGTTTCTCAGTCAGGTCAAACCTAAGCATGGTGTTTGTCTTTTCTCAGTCAGGTCAAACCTAAGCATGGTGTTTGTGTTTCTCCATCAGGTCAAACCTAAGCATGGTGTTTGTCTTTCTCCATCAGGTCAAACCTAAGCATGGGTGTTTGTGTTTTCTCAGTCAGGTCAAACCTAAGCATGGTGTTTGTGTTTCTCAGTCAGGTCAAACCTAAGCATGGTGTTTTTGTGTTTCTCTCCATCAGGTCAAACTAAAGCATGGTGTTTTGTTTCTCCATCAGGTCAAACCTAAGCATGGTGTTTTTCTGTTTCTCCATCAGGTCAAACCTAAGCATGGTGTTTGTCTTTCTCCATCAGGTCAAACCTAAGCATGGTGTTTGTCTTTCTCCATCATGTCAAACCTAAGCATGGTGTTTGTCTTTCTCCATCAGGTCAAACCTAAGCATGGTGTTTGTGTTTCTCTCCATCAGGTCAAACCTAAGCATGGTGTTTGTCTTTCTCCATTCAAACCTGAGCATGGTGTTTTGTCTTCTCCATCAGGTCAAACCTAAGCATGGGTTTTTCTGTTTCTCCATCAGGTCAAACCTAAGCATGGTGTTTGTGTTTCTCCATCAGGTCAAACCTAAGCATGGTGTTTCTGTTTCTCTCCATCAGGTCAAACCTAAGCATGGTGTTTGTCTTTCTCAGTCAGGTCAAACCTAAGCATGGTGTTTGTCTTTCTCCATCAGGTCAAACCTAAGCATGGTGTTTGTCTTTCTCAGTCAGGTCAAACCTAAGCATGGTGTTTGTCTTTCTCAGTCAGGTCAAACCTAAGCATGGTGTTTGTGTTTCTCTCATCAGCTCGCAGACAGAAAGAAGCTACCTCTGAACCCAAACAGAGACCTTTCAGTCCATCCATGGAACCCAACATTTGTTTGCCTTTTTTGTTGTTGTTTTCAGCAGCTGCATCTCTGTGTATGTCTTTGGGGAGTGTCTTTTGAGCTGGAAAACTATTTCTGTTCCTCCATTAGCCAGCCAGTGTGTTCACTAGGCCGAGATTCCAGTCCATACTTTGACCTCTGACACAATGACAGAATTCCACTTTGATGCATCCCTGAGGGGCCAGCACAAACTCACTAAGTGTGTGTGATTCTTTATGATGGTCTGACATCAGCTGTTGGATGTGTGCCTGCCCGGCCCATCTAGTCCAAGAACTTTGTGTTATTTAAAAATTTAGCACGCAAAAGGTGTAGGTGCATCAACAATCTGAAGGTCTCTGACAATGACGCCATCTCACAGGGATGTCTTGGTGCTTTCAGCGCTGTCTCGATCGGCTGCGGGAGAGCCGGTCGGAGCTGTATGCCAAGCGGCGTGGCATCAGAGGGGCAGCCCAGCCCACTGATTCGGAAGGGGAGCAGGAAAGTGATGAGTTCATCAAGATGGTGATGTCGTCAGAGCTGAAGGCGCTCAGAGATGAGAAGGGGGTGGATTGTGAGGTGGGGAAGATCTCTGTGTGTGTGTGTGTGTGTGGGTGTGTGTGTGTGTGTGTGTGTGTGTGTGTGTGACAGTGTGTGTGTGTGTGTGCGCGTGCATGCGTGTGCATGCCTGTGTGTGAGTATGTTTGTGTGTGTGTGTGTGTGTGTGTTCATAGATATATACATGTTTACTAGTGTAGTGCCTCTGAGTGTGTGTATTTGTGTGTGTGTGTGTGTGTGTGCCTGTGTGTGTGTGTGTGTGTGTGTGTGTGTGTGTGTGTGTGTATTAGGTAGTTACTATGTAGCTTATGTGTAAAACCTATTCCTGAAGAGTTTTTCTCTGTGTCTGCTAGCAGATGACACTGACATCACATGTTGGGGTGATTCCTGTCAGAAAGGGGCACTTGCAATTTTACATGTCGGGGGGTGATTCCTGTCAAGAAGGGGCACTTGCAGTTTTACATTGGGGTGATTCCTGTCAAGAAGGGGCACTTCGGGGTGATTCCTGTCAAGAAGGGGCACTTGCAATTTCACATGTTGGGGTGGGGTGAGGGGACATTGCAATTTTCATGTTGGGGGGGCTGTATCAGGAAGGGGCTTTTGCAATTTTGTCTTTCTGGTTGAAAGCAAAACAGAATCACACTCCGATGTCATGTGTCAACATGATGCTGCAAAAGTGAAAGACCTAGAAATGATATCGTATGTATTCTTATCCTTTTCATGATTTTTCATTCTACATGGTTTTTAGCATCAAAGGGTACAATGCCCCCCATTTCTATTTGATCTGAAACAATGCGCCACACAGAACATGGCAACAAACAGTAACCAGAGCAAGTCACCTCACTGTCATTGACAGAAAAGGAAATTTTCGGTGAAGTGGCAAAAAAAAAAAAATCCACAGTAAACAAGGACAATAATTTTGGTTTTGCATGATAACACAAATCATATCATTGTCTTGGGGTTATTTTATCAACATTTTTTTGTGTGTGTGTGTTTTTTTCTTTCTTTTTTTTTTTTCTTTTTCTTCCTTTTTTTCTGTTTTGCATTGTTATTATAGATTTGTTAAAAAAAAAAAATGTCTCTCTTCCTGTCTTCAGATGATTTCTTTGACCCCACCACTGGGGAGATTGACCTGACCTTGGCCCTGATTGAAGAAATACAGGAGGAGATGAAAGCAGAAGGTACAGCACAAAGTCATGTGACCACCAGTCTGGTCATGTGACCGCCGGCCAGGTCATGTGACTGCCAGTCTTGCCTCTGTTGACAGAGAGAGAAGGGAGGGGAAGGGGTATTTTACCCATTCCTACCTTTTAAGAGTGAAAGAAGCTCCGTGGTGCATTCCATGTCATGTGCCACTCACAGTGAAACATCTTCTTTTAGAGTGTTGGGACTTGCATGATGTGAGACACAAACATTTTACAGCAGATTCCATGAAAACCTTGTTCAGAGATGTTCTGCCTGATGCGGTCTTTGAGTTAAAAGAGGTTAACATTTTTCATCGGATCTGAGATTTTACAGTGGAAAGATTTTTAACAAACTTTTGGTTGAGTTTTAGACGATGTATTTTAAAGAATTGTGTGAATGAATGACGTATGAGTTGATTTTAACGTGGTGACAGCCCTGATATGGCCCTTTGTGGTCGCTGGGCTGTAAGCAACATTATCTTATCTTATCTTAAGACTGGAGCTGAAATGGAAAGGAGGAACACCTTTCGTTTAAGATTATGACAGATGTCTTACAACTGATGCTTCTCAGTAAAAGGAAGGATGGAGATCATGAAACTGTGTATATGGGTGTGATGCGTCGGTGTTTGGTAAATCTG
This sequence comes from Conus betulinus, assembly GCA_016801955.1. NCBI lineage: Eukaryota > Metazoa > Mollusca > Gastropoda > Neogastropoda > Conidae > Conus > Conus betulinus. Next base: position 33,045 of record JADBJO010008523.1, read on the forward strand.
GAATGGAAAAAAAAAAAAAAAAAACTGAGATGGAATTATTGTACTAGCTGACCTTGTAACTATCCAGTGAAATGATGGAGGGATGGATTGTCCCAGAAGACACTAATAGAACACAGAAAGAGAAAGACCAGGTTTTTTCTTTAGTCGTTAAAAACAGACCTACGGATGAAACACAGCTGTTTGTAATCTCGAGGAGCAGGTCTCCTGTGGTATAGAGACACGTCCACAAAAACAAGGTCTTTTGACATCACCATTCAGACGGCCTTATTGAAGAGATCGATGACAGGGAACCCCTTTAAGCTGGAATAGTGTCATTGTTTGATTAAAACAAATACACAAAATGATTGGGAACTGAACATGCACACACACACACACGCACACACACACACACACACTTGCTGGAAGGGGCGGGGGTGGAGTGGGGGTGATAGCACTAGCTTTACACAGCCTGAAATCGGTATTGTTTGATTGGCTGTAAGGAATTTAAAAAAAGTTTGCATTTTACAGGATGAAACATAAACATAAGAAGAAGAGAGAATTTGTACTACATTTCAAGCATCAATATGAACATAATTTTGATGTCATCATAGAAAGAAAGAGAGAGGGGCAGTTGGATTTCATTATGTTTGTTTGATACAATCTTCTGTTTGGTCAAACATCCTAAAATGGCCTTGAAATTACAGACTATACAAACAGTATGAAACAAACAAACAACAAAAAAGGCAGCTTAGAAATTTCACATGAACAACACATCAAACCTTTGCGCTGGTCACACTGTAAATTGCAATAGAATAAATCATTTAAAAAAAAAAAAAAAAGGCTTTGAGGAATTGTGAACCAACGTTTAAGACTTGAAGAGTTTGATAAAAAAAAAAAAAAAAAGAATCAACAAAAACGGTAGTAATCCTCTTTCTCTCAGAGCTAGTTCCAGAAATGATGGGAGCAGAAGCAGACCTGCATCCCAGCCAATCATGTTCCAGGAGTTACAGGGGGCACTGCGCAGCAAACCAGAGCCGCTGTGTGGACAGTACAGCATTACACAGATGGCACACCATACAATCCAGTTGTTGGAATTTTGGTAAAGGAATTTTTGCAGGCACAGAAGTTTGGGAAACGTCAGTCCTGAAGAAGGATCTACGACCAAAACGTTGACAATTTTTGGGTGTTGTTTTTTTCTGTTGTAAATCTTCGGAACATCCTCAAAGATAGGGTTTTTTTTTTTGAATTTGTGAAAAAGATATATGGCAGTCAGAAATCATTTTTTTATGAAAACTAGTTTTAATGCCAGCTGTAGGAATTGAAATCTATGCAGCTCTTCTGACAGTAATCACATGCTGACAGAATGTCCAGAACTAAACATGTTGCTGACAACTTTACTAGTAGTGGGTGTGTTTAAATACTCGGTTCTTACTTTTTTTTTTTTTTTTTTAACACAAGGATTTAAATCTAAACTGTGTTAGATAAAATGTATTACATTGTCTTTTTTTTTTCCTAACTGGTTGTTATTTTTTTTTAAACAATGATTTAGATCTGTACTGCGATGGATGAAATACGATTGCATTGCCTACTTTGTTTTCTAATATTTCTTTTGCTGTAATATTTGATTTGTTGATCATTCTTGGTTTAGTATTTTCAAATGTTGTGGTTTAATTTGTTTTGATTTCTGTGTTGTTCCACAAGATAATGAAAGTGAATTGAGAAAAAAAAAAGTGTTTATTCATTTGCGAAACTATGCATCTTTCTATACATTATGCTAAGTACATAGTGATGAATATACACTGCATTCCACAGACCACACAGAGCAGAAAACAACCAAATGCTGTGTGTGTGTGTGTGTGTGTGTGTGTGTGTGTGTGTGTGTGTGTGTGTGTGTGTGTGTGTGTGTGTGTGTGTGTGTGTGTGTGTGCGTGCGCATGCATATGTGCATATTTGCGCGTGTTCGTATCTTTAAAGTTTACAATAAAGGAAGAGAGGTTACTGGGGTTGGATACTAGTGATAAAACAAGGTGTAAGAATGTATGATTTAGTACTTGAAAATGTGTTCTCTCCATCGATAAACAGTTTATTCAAGGTTATATTACTTATTTCTTCAGTCTATCACTTGGCAGTGTCCTCCCTCTGTCCCCAGAGGCCAAGCTGATAGCGGAATATGAGATCTACCAGGTGAGCCTGGAGAAGGAAGAGGCGGCGCTGTGTGAGGCCATCGAGCTGCTCAACACTCGGCCCATCTGCCCTGTCTGCACCAAGTGAGTCCATCACGCAGAAAGTGTCAGCAAATACATCAGTTTATCCCTGATCTATATAGACTGGGAGTCATACACAATTCACAGTGAACGTGTTCTTTTAGAACTTTGGGACTGGCATGATGTGCGACATAAACACTTTAACAACAGACTCTATGAAAACCTTGTTCAGAGATGTCCCACCTGATGTGATCTTTGAATTTCTGAAGGAGATCAGCATTTTTTTCATCTGATCTGAGATTTTACAAAATGTAGTTTTTATTTAACAAAATTTCCCAAGGAGTTTTTTACGAGTTGTGTGGGTGTGCGTCTTTTATTTCAGTATAACTTGAGAGTTGACTTCGGTGCGGTGACAGCCCTGGTATGGCCCTTTCTGGTCGGCTCGGCTGTAAGCAACATTCTCTCTCTCTCTCTCTGGGATGGCGGTTCTGTAAAAATGTTCAACACCTGATAAAAGCTTTGGATTAATAACAACGCTGATGGCAGCTGGAAAAGTATGTGTCTGTTCTCTGGGAGGGCCATATCCTGTCTCTCATCCAAGCTCTTTTAACTCGCATTATTTTTGGTGCGACATTCCTGCGACAACGGAACTTGTTTGCAAAACAGGTCAAAGAAAATGTTGGAACTTGGTCCCATCTTAAAGGAATTGCTTTCAGAATGTTTTGCATCTGAACTGTCCCAGACTGTGCCCCAAACCCTTGTTATGGAAGCAGTTTGCTGTGAAGAAGGTCCGTTTTCATGTTGATCCTGTTGATGCTGGCCTCGTCTTCACCAACAACTTTGCAGTTAATGGGTTAATCTGTCTGTAGTCATGAAGCCAGTTGGTCCTTTTAACACACTGTCACTTAAGTTTAAAGTGCGTGTAAGTGGAACTGTAAAGACTACTCAGCTAGAGCTGCCAAGTGCTATGTTTTGGGTGTATTATGTTACAATTTTGATAACATTGACAATGCTGCGATGCTAGACTTTGCGATGAAATGCTATGGGAAAAAAAAAATCAAAACATTCAAATTGAAACATTTTAAGGGGGCCGGAAAAGCCCAATGGTAGAGCGCTGGACTCGTAATCTTGGTGATCCAGGGGTTTCGGGTTCAAATCTCTGCCGGGCCGTTTCGGTACAGGGGGATTTTTCCCTCAGAGTTAACATTGGTTCTGACTCCATTTCCCATACAGTCCTTCGAATGAGACTATAAACCGAGGTTCCATGTGTGAACGCACACATAATATCTTGTACACAGGTAAAATCCCATCACCAACTTTCAGAAGAGAAGGCCAGTTCGGCTGTTGGTATGGATGACATGTTACACATAGCATGTACCTTCCACGAAGATGGACTATGGTTCCCTTAATGGCGGGGGATAAAAAATAGTCATATACACAAAACTCCACTCCCTTTGTTGGGTAGATGGGATTAATCCTTGCCTGTCTATACAGGGAGTGTCCACGGCTGTTCAGAGCGAGCTACTTAGTTTTGAGAGGCAGGGGAGTTTACAGCTCGCCCGCAGCCACAGAGACCAAGCCTTGAATGCAGGTCAGGGAAAGGGGGTGTTTTCTGCAGGCTGTTCCCCACCAGCCAGCTAATCGTGCTGTACTCAACGAACTGAATGTCATCTGTGTAAAGCCAGTCTGGCAACAATGTGTTCAGCGTTGCTGAGCGGCCGTTACAAGTGGGGTTAGATAAGAGATAAGATAATGTTGGCAAGTGGGGGTTGTTACTTTGATAATTAGTGGGTGTCATGAGATGACTGAATAGTGGGTGTTCTTGAGATGACTGAATAGGCGAATTCCTGAAAATTCTTTTAGTACCAAACTCGACTAGGTTTATTTTCCTGTAGATAAAATAGATACGGCATGAAAGCTTGTACACAAGTGATCAGGCGATATTCCAAATAATGACAACACACACACTATTGTGCAAAAATGACGTCATCACTTTCTGAGAATTTAATTTTCCCTAGTTAACTAGTACACAAGTTTGATACATGCCTCTGCTTGGACTACAGCAACAAAAATGTTGGTTCAGAAATGTGTAAGCCTTGTTTGTTCGGTCCTTTCACTAAGTGTCTCGCACGGGATGGAAAAATAAAGCTGTGTGTCCGCAGGAGTATCAGCCTGCATATGCAGAAGAAAAAGTAAGGAGGGGAGGAGAAAGGGGAAGGAAAAAGGCAACAGATGACCATGATTTAGCCACTTTATAGACTGGTCTCATTGTCACCCATTTTTGATTTCTGTAGGTCAAGTCCAAACTTTGTGATGACCAGACAGATTTCTGTCTTCTTTTTCACAGTGTATGTGAAGGGAAGCACGACCAGAGCCTCTGTTGAGTCTGACTTGCCAGATGTTGAGGAGACTACAAAGAATTTCAGAGAAGAATACCTACAACGGCTTCAGTGATAGTGCATGCAAGAGCTAACCTTAAATTTGGAATGCTTCACTTCAAATGTATAAATCCTACGCTGTGTACACTTGAGGCCTGGGCAGCTGTGAACGGTTTTTGTTGTCCACCACTGTGTTGTCCACCATTGTGTTGAATGGACGCTCGTCTGTTCCTGTGGCTTATGGTTGCACTTGACCTGACCAGAAAAATATTATTTTTTGATTTTGTTGAAGCAAATCTCAGCAATCATACGGTTGGTAACACCTAAGCAAATTATATTCACACACTTGGAATCAACGTACTGACTTTGAAATTGGCGTACTGATGTAAAAGTGGCTGCAGAGTGCATTGATAACCCATGTATGAACAATAATTGTGAGGAAAAAAATTGCTTGTTTTGATGTAGTGGTGAGTGAATTGTTCTAAGTTCATATTTGATCACTGTTATGAAGATATTAAAAAAATTGTACATGCATATCTGAAAGATTTTGCTTCTTTGAGATCAGGAGGACAAATTTGACACTTTGCTTTTGCATGCTAGAAGTGTGTTGACACCTTTTTTTGTCTGCTTCAGCTAGTTGACAGAACGCTGACATATGGTATACTTTTGATGTGTGCCCACTTGGTGCCAAATTCGAGAACTTAATCTAGAAGCTTGGAAACAAAACTATCTCAAAATCAGCACCAAGCACCACTTAAACCCCAGCAACAAATGTGGAGAGCATGGGACTCCGTGTTAAGTGGTAGATGGTTTTTTTTGGGGATGGGCCACAAGAATCTGTGTGTGTGTGTTTGTGTGTGTGTGTTGTGTTTGTGTAGCATGTGTGTAGCGTGTGTGTGTGTGTAAGTGTGTGTGTGTGTGTGAGTGTGTGTGGTGTGTGTGTGTGTGTGTGTGTGTGTGTGTGTGTGTGTGTGTGTGTGTGTGCAGCTTGGCTGGTTACTTGGAAATTTTTGCGTTTCTCTTCCATGTTTTGCTGCCATTTCTCAACTTAAAAAAAAAAAATTGTTTGATTTACTTGTTTATTTTACAGCATGGCTTTCACAGAGTGATCAGGTTCTTAAAGGGAACAACAGCGTTGAGTTGTAGCGTCTTCTTATGTCACTGGAATAGATATAACTAATCCATTATTTCTCGTATATAGCTGGGTTTCTTTGTTCTTTTCATTGCCTTTCTAGATCCCCACTGATGGAAAACAAAGGCACCATCTTCTGCAAGTGTGGGGTTCGGATCTTCACTGAGGTAAGAGATGTTTTGTTTTTACACCTGGGTAAACCTTACACCCTAGGTAAACCTATTGTGGATGTGTTCTTTTCTGTGTTGATAAGCACCATCAGTGATATAATGGGATTAAAGAAATGCAGTGTTTGAAAAACCTTTTTTTTTTCAAACTGTAGAATTTAGCATATGTAATTGCTACATTGTACGGTGGCTGCAGGAGAAAAAAACAGCTCCTACATGCATGTGCACATGGGCGAGCACACACACACACACACACACACACACACACACACACACACACACACACACACACATTGAAAATGGATGGCCCCTCCCTCTCCTCCCACACACACACCCCCCTCCCCCGCCGCCACTTTTCCCTCTACTTTACATAAATGTGGTTAACTCATACACACTCTTGTAGAAAATCCACTCATTTTGAGGAAAATACTACAGTACCACGTTTTTAGAGTAGATACGTCTGACAGAGAGTTAGTGCGGGTTTTTTTTTTTTTTTTTTTTTGCACCATTCTAGTATGTCTGGGCTTGTTAACCCCATACAGTTTGAATTCAGTAAACAAAGGTTGTAGTTGTCTTTTCCACTGTTCTGATTGATTGAATTCCTTTAACTCTAAAAGGATGGTGCTGTTCAGTTAATTAAATGAAGGAATAAATTGCCAGTGCAGTGTTCCTGTGTATGGAGGCTAGTTAACCATTTAAGACCAGTTTTGTTCAGTGAATAAGTGGTTAGATTTGCTTTCTGTACTGATTTAGACTCTTTACGATGATTAACCCTTTAAAGACTGTACTGTTCAGCTAACAAGTGATTAGATTCAGTTCCCTCTGCTCTTCTGTGTTGAGGATTGATAAGTCCTAAAGGACAGTTCCGCTAAAGCAACATATATATTTCACTGCTTGATTAATGCTTCTTTTGCAATGAAACTTCTTGTTGTTGTTGTCATCATACCCTGGCTAAAAGAATCCAGGGATCATCCAAACAGCTAAAGTACTTGAACACTGTGGTACAAATGCATCAGCTGGGGATGAGAACATTATGTGTGTGTGTGACTGTTTTTGATTACCCCGCCACATGGGCAGCCACACTCCAACTTCAGGCGATTTTGGAGACTGATAATATTATGTTAGGAGCTTGTCACGACTGAAGACAATCCCCGCATAACTATGCAGAGCATAACAACATTTTGATGTAGCCTTGGTGTTCTAGCCCATGTCAATTAGCCTGACACAGCCTTAAGCCAAGGCAAACTGTGTAAATCCATTAGGGACTTGACTGTTATGTGAACAAGTGGTCAAGTCAAGTCAAGTCAAGTAACTTTATTATCTCAATTTGAGAAATTAATTTGTGGTCGCACACATTCACAGCAAATAAACAATAATTTTGTCACATTACCCATTTTCTCACACATGGCATACATTCATATAAAGGAATTTGGATTTCAAGGTGACTGTATAATATAAAAATAATACTATATAGAATTACATTCCTACAACGCATTTGACAATAGATTCTAAGATGAGATTTTAAGCTAAAATAACACAACTATTCGTTATCTAAATGCAACTGTATGCTCGCTCTGAATTTAAATTAGATGTATCTATATAAAACAAAAATGTAACAATAATCCATAGCAAAAAAGCAATTGAACATCTCCTCGATTCATAAAATCAATGGACAGGTTACACTGCAATCAACAGACTTGTATTCTAGTTCCAACATTTAGGGCCAGCCCCCTCCCCCTCACACTTCTCATACCCTCCCCCACCTCCCACCCCACCTTCCACCCCCTTCCACCTCCCCTCACCCTCCACCTCCATATCCTCCCTCTCGTATCTCCCCCATCCTCACTTTTTTTTTTTTTTTTTTTTTTTTTTTTTGTAAGTAAAATCCTATGGGTGAAAACACCATAGAAAAACAATGCAGTGCCATAGCAGTCTATATAATACAGTGATACAAAACAGTGTAATAAAAGTGTTTGTTGTGTTGTGTGTTGAGCAGCAGGACGGGATCGGCCTTGACTTTGTGCAGAGGCAGCTGGATGAGGCCCGTGAGCTGCACGAGTGTGACGGGCAGCCTGTCTTCTCTGTGCAGGACGACTTTGGCATCACCAACCTCCTCATGACCTGCCAGGTGGGTTTGTGGGTGGGGCTGGGTCACACCTGTCAAACCCTAACATCTCCATGTAGTGTGTGCATAGGGTTTTGCCAGAAGATGACAATCTGGCAAAATTTAAAAAGAAAAAGAAAATGGTGATAATGTAACCACAGAATGAATTAATGAATACAGACAAGAAGTTCATCAGAAGTAATTGCGCCTCTGGATCGTACATGGGGTGTTGTCCCGGTGTAAGAAAGCAAGGGTTCTGAACTACTAACAGTAACTCTTTCAGGCTGCCACACGCATGATCTGGTTGTTGAAGTCAGTGTGCCACATCACTATGACAAAGGCTGGAAGCAGCTGCAAGGATGAAAAAAACAAAAAAAGAAAAAAAGTGTTGGAATGCCCAAGTGAGGGCTTAGACCAAAGATTTCTAGCTAATTCTCTTATATGTGATCTCATTTTATTCAGTGTGCTACTTCAGCAGGCTGAGACATACAAGCAGCAGTGTGGATTTGAAAAAAATAAAGAAAAATGGGAGAAGAGACGATAAGCAGAAATATTTCTGGAAGTATGGTAGCATAGTCCAGGCATTGAAGAATCTTCTGTGGGGAAATCTGCAGTCTTTGAATCAGCTGTTTTAATTACACATACTGTACCGTGGCTCACTAATGCAGTAAGCGACAGCGGTTTGCTATCCCTGCCTCGTACACAGTGATGTCTGTACAGACAAGAACCTGGTGTCTTGGGCATGCTCAAATCATTCCTGTTTTCCCAGCAGCCATTTTCCTTGCAAGCTTTGTGCACTCCCGAGCAACTAAATATTTTTTTTACTTTTTCTCGTAGTCGATTAATTGCTGCTGCTGATTTTGTTGTTCTTGCATATGCTTTCACTTAAGGGAGAAATGTATGTGAAGCGTTTGGGTGGCAAAGCCAGAGTTGTGGTTTGATATGCATACGTACGTGTTGTGCGTGGATGTCACACATGTGTTGTATTTGGGTATGCATGCATGTGTGTTGTGCGTGGATGTGTGTACATGTGTTTTGTGTTTGGATGTGTTGTGTACATTCATGTACTGTGTTTGGGAGTGTATACATGTGTACTGTGTTTGAGCTGTATTTTTTTTCTATGTGTATGAAGGTGCGTTGTGTGTGGATGCATATGCAAGAGTGTTGTGTTTAGTATATTTAAGTGTGTGTGTGTGTGTGTGTGTTTTTCTTTTTTTTTTTTTTTTTACTGTCCCATCTTCTGCGCCACCTCATTGGCAGTGCACCCATGCTGCTCATTCCGACACCCCGTCCACAGCCACAGCCCGCTCGGTCCCCTGCCACTGCCCCGGCACCGGCACCGGCAATCCACAGGGAGCAGTCAGTGTTAAGTTGTCAAGAGGCAACCCATCAGAGGAGACACTGCACTGCTGCCGAGTCACTTCGGTGGTGTTCAGTGGCGCCTGTTCTGATCTAACATACGCAGGACGCCACCTACTAAGCCTCCTACTGACGACAATAATTGCTTAGTCGCGGAGCCGCCATGAGTGAGTTCTCCCTCTGAGGGCGCCACCATGTCCATCCAATGACAGCCCCCATGAACCCGCAGATACCAGCGACTACGACGGAACCAATCCAAGACCACAGACATGAAGACACATCAAAACTGAGATCACGTTGAGAGCAGGGCATAAAGGGCCACAGAATTTGAGACTTCTCATTATTTTATGCTGATTGATGATAATCAGGATGATTAAGATGATGGTACAGATTTCAATTCCAATCTGATACTTGCATGACAAGGTTGTACTCTACATTTCCTTTCATAATATATCCCGGCATCAACCAGGCCTGAGAGGTACAGGCACCTGCAACGTTGGTCAGGAAATTTGAGCAACACTCTCAGAGACGCATGGATTAAGTGGATGAAACTTGTCTGTTTGGTCCCAGTCTTCCCAACAGAGCCTGTAGCAAACCCAACTCTGGGTAGGAGCCAGTAGGGGCAGAAAAATCCCACATGACTTTGATGGGAATCGAACCCACGAGCGGGAATCCATGATGCTAACCACTTCACCACTGCGGCTGGTCATTTAAATGTGTTTTTGTTTGGGTCATGTATACAATTTGTGTTGTGATTGGGTATGCATGCATGCGTGTTTTGTTCAGGTACATATACATGCGTGTTGTGGCTGGGCATGTATACATGTGTGTTTTGTTTGGGAATGTATACAATATATTGTGATCAGGTGTGTATATAACAAGTCCTATGGAATAAACCAGAAATCTGGAATGGAAAAAAAAATATATTTTGTTCATCTCAGAATCAGCAAGATGGTGCTTGTCAGCTGACAGGATTGTTTTGCTCTTTCAGAAATGCAGCTTCATGTATCGTCATCTGAGCCTCTTGCCCAGCTCTCCCGCCAGCCCAGCACCTCCTCCATCACTTAGGACCAGAGAGGACCTCTAGCCATGAGGAAGAGCGTCTTCCCAAGTGGTGGTGCCATCTTTGAGCCATGGAGAAGCTGTGGCCACGTGGAAGAGCGTCTTCCCAACTGGTGGTGCCATCTTTGAGCCATGGAGGAGCTGTAGCCACGAGGAAGAGCTTGTTGCTGACCTGCGAACCATCCAGTTCTTACAAGGTCTTATTGCTAGTCACAGAGAGGCTTGTCAAGGGTGTCGGCTGCTTTGGGTGGCAGGACATCTTTGCTGCCGATGCCGCCACCGAAGGAGTAGAGGCTGGTTCAGCTGATGATGGCTTCCACCAATGAATAATGCAACGCCCTGTCATGGCTGCTCTGCTCTGTGGGATACAGGACTCGACCTAGCTCAGGAGATGGGCAGTCTAAGCATACATCTGTGATTTTATTCATTTACCTTTATGAAGGGGGGGGGGGGGGGGTAGGGGGGAGCATCAGGAGCTTTCCAAATCAATCAGTCCGTGTTAAAAAGGTGTTCAGGTGTTCAGAACCCTTCCTTATTTAACCCCTGTGTTTTTTTTGTTTGGCTATGCATGCTTTTTGATTTTCGATGACTGGCAAATCTTACTTTGGACAGTATAGGCTACATAATACGCTTGAAATGGTTGGTCTCAGAACTGTTTGGTGATCATGGCCATCATGAGGAAATGGGAAGCCTGCCGCTGGGTCTTTTCATGACCACTTTCCTTCCACCCATGTCACACCGTGGGCTCGCAGGATGCCTGTGCCTTCTGGATACATATGACCTGACAGGGACATGCTGAGATGAGGGTTTCTCATCTCTATGGCAGCTAGTTGACTGATGGTCTGGGTCACACATCTAACACTGTAAGAAGGGTGGCGTGTGGTGGTCTCTGCAGGAATGCATGAATTGCAATGCTGGCACGAAGTGCAGTACCTGTTGAATCTTGGCAGGTACACCAGCCTCCATAGTGAAGTGGTTAGTGTGGCAAACTCCTGGCTAGGTGGTTGTGGGTTCGATTCCCATCAGAGTCGTGTACTTTTGGAATATTTCTGCCCCGACCAGCCGCTCTTAGCCAGAGTTAGTTTTGCTATGGGCTCAGTTGAAAAGACCAGGACCACACAGTCGAGATTTCAGTTTCAGTAACCTCTTTGTGTACATGCAACTGGTCTGATTCTCTTGGGATTGCCACTATCAGCAAATTCATGGGGACGGCCATTAGACAGACAAGGCATCGCCTTCTGGAGAGAGAGAGAGAGAGAGAGAGAGTTTACTGACACTGTGACTAGGTAATTATTGTCATCAGTAGGGGGCTTCAAGGTGAGCTGTGTATGTTGGATCAGAACAGGCACCACTGAACAGCACCAAAGTGATTCGGCAGCAGTGCAGGGTGTGCTCTGGTTGGTTGCCTCATGACATCTTGACATTGTCTGTTCTCTGTGGATTGCCAGGGGGACCAGTGTGAGCAGCATGTGTGCAATGCTACTAAAGTGGCACCAAAGATGAAAAGAAAAAAAAAAACAGCATATGTATGTGTGTGTCAGTCTCTCTGTTTACATCTGCATATTAACAGGTATGAACTGCAGTGGTTTTCTCCTGGCCCACAAACCATCTTTCCTAACTGCAGAGTCCTGGCAGCATGTTTCCTCATTGTGGAGTTGCTAGTGGCCTGTCGCTTGTGATGATTTTGTTATTTTGCTGTTGTGGATGAATGACGGTGTTCATTGCATCACACCCGTGACATCGTGATTTTACCCAATGGTTTTTCATTGTAGGAAGTTAAGCCACAACTTAAGACTGATCAGCAAAAGCCTGTACACAAACAGAACATTGAAAGAGCGCCGAGTTTTTGTGGCAAGGAACTGTTTCACCTTTTGCTATGCACAAGAGACATCCATTGGACAATGGTGAGAAAGTTTAAACCCACTTCAGTATGCACTTATCTGAGCTTAGTTACGCCAAAAAACCATCGGCAAGGTAAGTAACTCCATAATTTGAACATGGTTACCCATTAAAAACATAATTTAAAAGAGAGGAAAGGAAATAATGAAATGAAATTTTTTTTTTTAATTCCTACGAATATATATGTTGCTATATTGTAAGTTTGAAGAATGTCACATGAGCCATTTACTGGGGGGAAAAATCTTTTTCTTCAGAACTTTCTTCCGAATCGTTGTTCATCATACCTGGAACCTCATCCCAGTCGAAATCTAGGCCACTCTAAGCTTCATTACCCAGCACTTTCACTAAGTCTTATGCTGTAAATCCTACAAAACACAGTATCTCCATCACTAAATCTCATTATAGAACGGCAGAAATCAAAGTTAGCCATGGCGAAAAAACAGCATTTCGACTCAAAAACTTAAAAAATTCGTAACTCGAGAACCACGGCACACATCGACTCGCGTTCTCTTGCATACGGAAGTAAATGGCTACAGGAAGAAGGAAGTAACGTTCTCACGAGACTTCCTTTTCTACGAGAAACATGGCGGAGAGCCCATTGTTGCCACGTGTTTTACCAGACGCTGGCAGGCGCTCAGCCTTTTGGCTGTGTGATTTCCGGTCGGGCGCTAGCGGCGCGCGCTTGTCAAGAGAGTTAATGCTGCTCAGAAAGGTCTCCCAGGCAAGTAACAGAGAATACTTATCTAGCATCACATAATTTCCAGGACAGACATCAAATGAAAATACCACTAACAGAGTACACTCAGTCAAACTGCGTGCTAGTTCGCCTTGGAGGATCTCATTATATTTTATAGACGATCAGACTTTGGATCCTGTGAACTTGTCAGAGCTAAATAGACTGTTGTATGTGAGTCTCTCGAGGGTTCCGGCATATCAAATGACAAACAACCAGACAAAAAAGATGACAGGGAGAAACACTTACTCATCGATTTATCAGAATTATTCTAGGATCAGTGTGTGTCAGTTGCTGGTTGACATTTGGAGGTAGTTGTAGAGAGAGGTGAGAAACGTCAAAAAAAAACGTCAGACAGGTGGGTTTGTTTTGTTGTTGTTTTACAAGATATTGGTTAGACAAGGTCTGCATGCTATGACACCTTTTTCTTCTGAAACTAAAAACCAGCACAAAAGACATGGTGACAGGGAGAAAAGAGTCCCGGCCTTGTTGGAAGGGTTTGTTCAGCACGTCTGATCCTTTAGCATAGTGTTTTGAATTACCGGATGATGACGTGATCACTAGGTGATCACAGCGTTGGACCACCATCCTGAAGGTTCTGTGAGGTGCATGGTTCAAATCCCAGTAGGTTAGTGATAGAGATTTATCTGATTGTTGCATATGTTTAGACATGCCGGCACCTTAATTCCCATAAAATATGTGCATGCAGATCAAGTATGAACGTTGAAGAGCCAGTGATCCGTGTCAGTGTTGGGAAGGTGGTTAAAACATGAACTTTCCCAGCATGTCGAATTTCCCCATAACGGAGACCGGCTGCCTGATGCCATAGGCTCTTGATGCTGCACCTAAAAACGAATGAATGTGAAGAGTTGTGGCCCTTGTATACAGAAGAGGACTTCAGTGGCTCCCTCTATATCAAGAGCTTCGTGTATGCCAGGAGCACGACTCCTTTTTTTTTTCAATCCTAACAAACCTCTAGCGTTGAGCAAACTGGTAGGACAACATGCTCAAAACAGATGAAATGACAGGTATTTGAAAGGTGGTATATGGATGTAGTATCTGCTATTTAACATTACTCCAAAATGAGCTTTGCATTGTCGGTTAGGAATACAGAACATCATCAGTAAGCACAAAGCATAAGCCACGTATGTCGATTTTGACAGGGAGGAGTTGTCGCATGGATGTCTACATATGTATACATTAGTGTAGTAGGATTGAAAACAAACTAGTGTGGATTGTAGAAGAGGGTCATGTGTAGCATACCTTGAAGCTGGTCTTCAGTCATAGAGGGAGACATTTTGTGTCTTGCCATTCTTGTTTCAAGTTTTAGGTTTGTGATTTTATATTGTAAAATTGTATGTTTTTTTTTTTTTTTTTAGGGTTTCATGCTTTTTGTGGGAGTCTGAAGTGCATGTGAAAGTGTGTGGAGGGTAGGGGTGTGTATATATGTGTGTGTGTGTGTGTGTGTGTCCGTCCAGAAGGGACATAATGACAGTCAGAGGGGTGACAGTCAGAGGGGGGAGAGAATTGCGATAGTCACTTGTTACCTTTCACTCGTGTGTTAATAAAGAAAGTTGATTGGTTTTGAACTTGAATGGATTCAAACTGTTTACCTGCATTTGTCCGGTTCGCAAATACTTTTAAGTTTTCGCTTCAAACAAAATACTTCAGTGCAGCCTTAAATTCTCAGTGGAGGTGATAGTTTAAGAACTGTTGTGTTCAGTACATGTTGTCTGGAAAGATCTGGAGTCGGAGAGGGTGAGAGATGCATCTTGGACAAAGGGGTTGACAGGCTAGTGTGCTGGAGACAGTGTGTGATACAATATCTGAAACAAAGGGGTTGACAGGCTAGTGTGCTGGAGACAGTGTGTGATACAACATCTCGGACAAAGGGGTTGACAGGCTAGTGTGCTGGAGGCAGTGTGTGATACAACATCTGAAACAAAGGGGTTGACAGGCTAGTGTGCTGGAGACAGTGTGTGTGATACACATCTGAAACAAAGGGGTTGACAGGCTAGTGTGCTGGAGACAGTGTGTGATACAACATCTTGGACAAAGGGGTTGACAGGCTAGTGTGCTGGAGACAGTGTGATACAACATCTTGGACAAAGGGGTTGACAGGGAGGCTAGTGTGCTGGAGACAGTGTGTGATACAACATCTTGGACAAAGAGGTTGACAGGCTTCTGACCATATCTGTTGCCCCCACCCCTCCACCCCCCACTCTTTCCCCCTTTCCCCTTCACCATCTTTTTTTTTCTTCCCTGTCTGTACCCCCTTACCCGTGACCCTCTCCTGCTGCTGCTTTCCTGGCTTCTACTCAGGGATGCATTCTTCAGCTCTGCAGTCCTGTTCTCTAATGCTGGACCTTGTGATCCTGCAGACAGTGCATTGTTTACTGGAGGAGGCCCTTTTTTTTTTTTTTTTTTTTTTTTTTTTTTTTTTTTTACGTTAAACAATCTACAGGTTCAAAATGAAACCATGAACGTTACATGTCAAACAATAAACAAAAAGTGCATTAATTATCACTGTCTGAGACGAAGGCACGCATTTTCAAGTTAAGCCAGTCCTGATTAGCTCTCCTACCAGAACCTGTTCTGGCTTTTCATAATGGGAATCATTGTGTTGGCGAGAAGATTCAAGAGATACTAACAGAACAAAACAAAAAAATTGCCTTTTAGTTGGAAACTAAGATGATGACATCCACAGATTCACAAAAATCAGCTGTTCGATCTATGATGAATCATTACCACATGTTTGCAAAAAAATGAGCTGTTAGATCTATGATGAATCATTGCAATAAGGAAAAAAAAAAATGCTGAGAGAGATAGAGAGAAACTGAAAAGTTCAAGACCCTTAGAAAGTATACTGGGTGTAAAAGTGACTTATCGTCATGTTTCTTTTTTTTTTATGCAAGTTTTTATTATGTCTTGTCAGCAGCAGTATTTAATGTTATGATTAAACAGAGAAAAGTCGATTGTACATACATATAATTGTACATACATATAATTCAAAGTAACATCAGTTATTCTAAAAAAAAAAAAAAAAAAGACTTCATTTTATTGTGCACTGTTGTGTGTTTGTTTCTGATGGCAGACAGCTAAGTGAAAGGTGCAGAGAGCTTGCCAAGAACTGTTCACCTCAGGTCTCACTGTATCATCATGGCTGATTTGACATGGAGGAAATAGTGTCGAAGGGAGGCGACTGCAAGTGAAAATTGAAACCAGTTGGAACAAAATTTTAAGTCAACCTGCCACTTAACATGGACAACAAATTAAAGGACAAAACACGATGCATGTCGACCTCATAAGTCTGTTTCAGGCAAGACAAACAACATTCAGGACAATGAAAACGAAGAACGAACAATCACTTATCTCCTCAAAAATGGAGGAAAAAATTTAGCCCCAGTCATTCGTAAATGTGGAGTTGATGCCCCCAGATATGAAATTTGGGGCTTTTTTTTTTTTTTTTTTTTTTTGTTATCATTGAAGATCAGTCTCGAAACTACACACCTGTGACTCAAGAACCGCTGTCTGGCAGACATGTGGAAATGAAGGAAATGAAAAATCAAATTATCTAAAGTTTCCTGGTTTAGTATGTTTCTGTTTCAAGTCCCCCCAAACTGGTTTTTGGTCACAGAAAAAAAATGTTTGTTCCCAAATTAATCTTTGGTGATGCGTTTTCTATAAGGTACCACAGTGGGTGATCCACAAGCTAAAGGTAGAAGACCAAAAAAATGATGACCCTCAACAATAATTGATGTTTTCTGTAGAAGGCACGCTGCCATTTTGGTTCTAGTCATTCTTAAGATGCATAAAGCACTAATAAGTGCACCAAGAAAGGCCTAAGGGAGGGAACTGCTACAGAACTGAGGAGTTCCAGGACATGTAACTTGATACACATAAGAAAAAAAAAGTATACAGGGGTGGGTGGGGAGGGGGGGGTAGGATATGTCTGACATACTTGCAAAGGGAAAATAACATATTTCTGCATCCCAGTGCAACTTGGAGGAATTGGGGGGGAAACAAGTATGTTACTCGAGGGCACATTGTTCTGGCTGTTTTGTTACTGCCATCAGATTAGACACAGCTGGACAGAAGTTGGGCATCTGGCGGGAATAATCAAAGACACATAGGGGAAGGGCGGGGGGGCAGGGGGGTGTCTGTGTGTGTGTGTGTGTGTGTGCAGGCAAAAAGGAGCACCTTTTTCATAGGTTCTTAACAGAGAAAGTGGATGCTGAATTCCAGACCTGTTTACTTTCTTGTCAAAGTCAGTGCCCATGCCTTCAGTTGGGGGGGGGTTGGGGGAGGGGGGGGGGTGGGGGAGGAGGAGACAGGAAGAAGAGAGGGGCTGCTCAAGTTTTGTGGGTGCATTGCAGCAAAGCTGTTGTATGATTAATCTGCTTCATGCATTTGTTACATTCATGTATGCACCTTTGTTTTTAAGATGCGCATGATGAATTGCCTTTTATGGGTTTCTATTGAAAATGTTGGAATAAAATTCATTCTGATTGATTACTTCTGATCGTTGCTTCGTGTTCTCTTAAGAGTCTTCCTTCATTTCATGTGCATGTGTGTGCAATTTGCATATGTGTGAGTGTGGGGAGAGTGAGGGAGTGTTTAAAAACAAGCCTTTCAACTGGAACTGTTCTGGAAACCAGCAGTTCCTGGATCCACCTGACGTTTACAGTCTGTGAAATCAAATCGGTAATAATGCAGTATGTGTTGAAACTTTACAATAACAAAAATGGGACCAAGCCTAGTGACATTTTGTAAAGATCCTAACTCTTTTGTAATGGGAACCACATGTTTGAAATTTTCTAGCTGTGTTTGAGTTACAGGTAAACAATGTTTTTGCTGCAAGGTAGCTTTGTGTGTGTGTGTGCCATTTTTCACAACTCGGGCTGGTCAGCATGCAAAGGGATGCAACTCTACGACAGAACGCGTCACTATCGATTGTGTCCCTTTATATGCTCGCGGCTGAATATCAAGACTCCAAATACTGCAGGGGGGGGGGGGATGGGGGGGGGGGGGGGGGGGGGGGGGGGGGGGGGGGGGGGGGGAGTAGGCCGTTTGCGTGTAGCAAGAACCTAAATCAGTCTTGGCATTCAGACACAAGCATATACCAAGAAAATAAAAAAGAAAAGAAACAAGAGGGATCCCAAAACGGCGATCCCTCAACGGCAGCGATGACGTCAGCACTACTCGGATGTATGGAAGGACAAATACATTTACATGGCATACAAGATCGGGCTCCAGCTTGCACTGATGTAGTCCATCTTCCTGTCTGCATACGAGACAATCACCCTCACAACGGGTCTGAAAAGAATGCAAACCATGGGAAATGATATGTTGCCGCAACAACAATAATAAACGTCAGATATAAACCGATTTCATTTTAAAAGAAAAACTACATTGGGGTGGCCATGTTAAAAAACAAACAAACAAAAAAATCAAAAGGCCCGGGTCAAAATAATCCTCAGGTACTGCTGAAGGAAGCAGACGAAGAGGAACACACACACACACACACACACACACATTTTGTCCTTAACCTTTACCGGATGACGTTTTTGACTACACAGACCCGATCGCGCGGTCGCCCAAAACCCACACACTTCGTAGAGGCTTTTCTATTGCTTATCCCTATTCAGACCACGTGGGTCTTGTAAGACCCACACCTGATAAAGAGCGGTTCAGCAACTTATTCCTCACCCGATGGCGTGGGTCATGTGCGACCCATTAAAATATGTAGGTCCTGCGGGAACCGCGACTATACGCTGATAATTGATTGTTCCCGTACATGAAATTTCAGTGACCAACGGCTATTAAGATCGTTGACAAGCCCCTAAAATTTCGTGAGCATAGCTCTATCCGTTCATAAGATAATATTATAATTTTTTTATTGGGTCATGGAAGACCCAGGAAGCACGGTAAAGGTCGAGTGTCAAGTTTTCGTCAGCGTTCACCCCCTAGACCCCCCCCCCCTTCCCCCCCCCCCCCCCCCCCCCCCCCCCCAGCAGGGGCGTTGCCACACGGCGCCTGAATCCCGGCCGCAAACTTTTCAGTATGACAAACATTTCTCCCTCCCACCCAGGACGGGGGGGGAGGGGGGGGGGGGGGGGGGGGGGGGGGGGGGGGGGGGGGGGGGGGCAAAACTGCCTGTTGACAAACCATATGTCAATTAGAAACGCTGTGTGTCGTTCTTTCAAAACGCGTGCGGCGTGGGGCATGAAACCCTCGCGTTGAATGACTTCACACTCCAAACCCGAATTGGAGTGTTGGAAGTATGGAAACATGACACATAATGGGGGGAAGGCTTCATGCAATACTCTCTCAATACAAGACTCTTATCTCGTACAGGTTGAAAAAGATCAAGGAACTCTTTAAAACAAAACGAAAACGAAACCCAAAGCATGATTTTTGTGTGTGTGTGTGGAAAGATTATGAAATAAACAAAATCGAATACATCGCGGGTATGGCAGAATTAGAAAACACACATGCGCGTGCACGCACGCATACTCACACACACGCGCGTGCACGCACGCATACTCACACACACACGCGCGCGCTCGTGCACACACACACACACACACACACACACACCACACACACACACACATGCATGCACGCATTTGCGCAGCTTTCCCCACCCCCCCCCCCCCCCCCCCCCCCCCCCCCCACCACCCACACACACACACACACACACTCATTCATTCATTCAGCCATTTATTCAAACTTCCAGCCGAACTCCGCATTAATATATGAAAAAAGACGCACGCTTGGGTCAGTTTCACAATTACCCCTTACACACATCGTACCGCTCTGCCCTATACACTCAGCGGTGAATCAACATGACAAACAAACACGGACATGTATGAGTCTGTCCACCACTTTTCCCCTTTTCCCCCCCCCCCCCCCCCCCCCCCCCCCCCCCTCACGTGCACGTGCCGGATGTGCTTACTTTGGAGTTGAGAAAAAAAAAATGACAGCAATGTATTGTTTGTGCTTTGTTCTTGTGTTTTTCTTCGGTTCTTTTCGCTCTGCGCTCCCCTCATCCCCCCCCCCCCCCCCCAACCTCACCCCGTCTTCTCCTCTGCTTTCTTTTGTTGTTGGGAGAGGGAGGGGGGATAAGGGTAGATCAGACGAGGGAAAGGGGGGGGGGGGGGGGGGGGGGAGTTGGGGTGTAAATTGCATGAGAAGTGGAGCCTTCATCCACCTTTTTTTTTTTTCTTTTTTCCCTTTTTTTTTTTTTAACCTGTCCGACTCTCGGTTGTTACTTGCTTCAGTGATTGCTTTTCACTCGTGTATGTTAAATTTTGTTTCG
This sequence comes from Conus betulinus, assembly GCA_016801955.1. Lineage (NCBI taxonomy): Eukaryota > Metazoa > Mollusca > Gastropoda > Neogastropoda > Conidae > Conus > Conus betulinus. The sequence goes on from JADBJO010008523.1 coordinate 53,383, forward strand.
TGTATGAATATGAGCATATGCAATGATGTATATGTGTACTTGTGTGTGTGTGAGCGCGCGCGCGCGCGTGTATGTGTGTGTGCAAGTGTGTGGTGTGTGTGAGTGTGTGCGCGCGCGCGCGATTGCTTGTCTGAATGTGTGTGGTGTGTATGTGAGAGAGAGAGAGAGAGAGAATATGGTGTGTTGTGTGTGTGTTAGACATTTCGTTGGGGGGGGGGGGGGGGGGGGGGGGGGCTCCAACTGGAGAAAGAATGTCACCCGGTACAGTCTGTGCCCCATGACCAAGATACAACTGCCTGTGAACACGTTTGCCACCGATGGGACAGGTACAAGGCTATGACAGATCGTGACACACACACATACACAGACAGACACAGACCGAGACAAAGACACATCGAACACACACACACCACACACACAGTGTGCTATCCATGGCAACATAAAGCAGTGAGAACTACCAGCTCTAACCATGAAATATGATTCTTCTTATTGTGCTTTTCTTTTCTACAGTGTTTAAAGGGGCGGGAGGAGGGGGGGGGGGGGTAGGGTAGGGGGAAGTGTATTCCTCTCTGTTCAGGTAAACGGATTCGTGTTGAGCAGTGTCCTTGGCGACCTTGGCCATTTTTTTTACGGCGACTATTTTGAACGGTTCTCTTCTACCAGAATTTCCGCTCTGAGTTATTTCATAATTGTAATAACGTGTAGCCGACTCCGGGATCATTTTTCACCTTTCGTTGTTAACTTTTCCTGTCCAACTTTTGTCTTTCTTCGGTATTTTCTGCCTTTTTTTTTGTTTGTTTGTTTGTTTTGTTTTTAAATCTAAACCCAAGACGTATCATTGGGACGTAACGTAAAAACCTGGGGGGTCCTGTGTTGAAAAATGAGTAACACTATCTTCTTTAGGAAAAAACACGTTAACCTTATTTTCACAGAAGTCAGGCTGCATTCTAACGGCATGCAATTATCTTACGTCCGCGCAGATTATTATTACTGATATCTTTGTTGTGTTGATTCTCAGTTTTTAAAAAAAAAAAAAAGAAGAAGAAGAAAAAGAAAAGAAAAGAAAACAAAACAAAACACAAGAAAGAAAAAAGAAAGAAAGGAGGTTTACTTCTTTCTGAGAATAGTCAGAGAGAGAGAAGGGGGGATTTTTGTGAGAAATGAATCATTTGATGCGCTTTGTGTACACAAAAGGCGCAGATTTTTATTTATAGGATGCCACCCTGCACTGGCTTTTCATTTCAATGGACGATCAGCCAGAGCAGCGACAAGGGGAGCCAAACATGCAGTCAAATTTTTCAGTGTGGTTCAATATAACAATTTTACATGTCCATCTTCCATTCCTCCCTCTAGACTATCTGTCTGCTTTGCCATGCACTCTATTCAACGATCCCCATTTCTTCTTCTTCTCTTCTCTCTCTCTCTCTCTCTCCTCTCTCTCTCTCTCTCTCTCTCTCTCTAAATGATAGAGTCTGATGCCAAAACCAGTAATCTTTTTCAGATGCTGCAATTACCCGCTCCTGTTTCAGGTTCTGTTTCATCAAGGAGTGCGTGTCACTGCGTGCGGCTAGCCATATAACGCCACACCACATCCGCTAAGTTTTGAGAACCACACTGCGCGTGGGTTCCAGGGGCGATGGATACATGAACTACTGGACTATGAGGATTTAAACACGAGGATACGGCTCAGCACGGTACATGTCTGGCCGGCGCATCAGCGGAAACGCACTGGTCAGATGTACACAAACCTCATCATTCTCTCTCTCTCTCCGTCTCTGCTGTCTCTGTAGTCACTACAACACACACATACACACACACACACTCTCTCTCTCTCTCTCTCCTCTCTCTCTCCTCTCTCTCTCTCTCTCTCCGGGGGACAAATACCACCATATGACAAACCGCTGCCGACCAAATAAGGAACGCGTCTGAAGTGAACATGGAGAACCAACGCCCCCAAGTAAGGATTTTAAAACTGTACATCGACCAGAACCACAATCAGCACACCCCAATCCGCCCCAAACTCCTTTCTCCATTCCTCCTCCACTCCCTCTCTCTATATTCTCCGTGTTCTGTCCTCTGTCACTGTAACCCCTTAGCTAGCTCTACAGCGAGAGATGCGGAGAGAAGGAGAGAGGAACTCCTATCATGGTCTTACGGTCGTGTTTCGTCTTTTCTTTCTTTTTTTTTTTTTTTTTTTTTTAAAATTTAAAGCTTCTGGAGTACTCACGTTTTTCTTGTTTTTCATGATTCGGTGAAAGTTGTTCCAGTGGTTGCCTGCCGCATACAAAGTAAGTGTATAAAAGCTGTTCGCCAGTTACAGCTGCCCAACAAGCGGCCCCCCCACCCCCCCCTCCCCTCACCTCCTCAATGCAAATCTATTCTTACCCCGCCGCCACCACTGCTTTTTGGTTCGTGCTGATGCCGGCAACGTACACACACAAACACCAACCCACCACACACACACCGTATGAGTGCGTGCATATGCATTGCATGGCCAATGACAAAAACCACGCATATACACGTAAGCGTATGCGGCAACGCGCCAGCGTGCGGGGCGCAAACTACACACACACACACAAAAACACACATGGCCACAACACCAACCACACACACACAAAACGCCCCACAGCACAGCACAATGAACAGAACAAGAACAAGAGGAGAATAAAGACAGTGGGAATACATTCCGTTGTAAACTGCCAGAAAATGACAAGAACTATGAAAGGCATGCAAAACGGATACAGAGGAAAGAAAATTTTTTTTTTTTTTTTTTTTTTGAATTCCTGCGTAGTATGACTTCTTTTAAAAGATGGCGAGACGGAGAGCGTGTGGGGGAAAATGGTGGGTATGGGGGGTGGAGCCAACTTATGTGAGTGGGTACACATCAGGATGATCTCTTCGGCGGCTCCCTGGCGGGCAAAACAAAAAAAATTCGTATGACAGGAAATTGGTCCGTCAAGCTGGTCGTCAAATTTATCGACACGCAAACACCATTGACAAGGGTGGAAGGCAGACTATGTTCAGTCTTCGCGCGCAAAGAAACAAAAGAGATTTACGTATAGGAAGGGTATGAGAATGGTCCTGTTGCTCAGCGTCCCTCCCCCCCACCCGTCCTGTTGTTCCCGTTCATTGTACCTGGCACCGCCACCGTCCTCCGCTCTTCTCCACCCCGTGGGCGGTTCTGGGGCGCGGATTGGTTGAGAGGGGAGGGCACTGGATATACGGACAATACTCCTCTCGCTCTCTCTATCTGAGAGAGA
>JADBJO010008523.1:66866-69366 GCA_016801955.1 Conus betulinus
GGGGGGGGCTGGAATTATGGTAAATATAGGTTTTTTTTTTTTTTAATTCCTTTATAGAACTTTCTGGTCTTTGAAAAAAAGTACTCATCGCGTTTGTGTGGAATGTAGGGTGTGTTTGAATTTTGGGAAGGTGAATTTGGAAATCGATTTTGTTTCAGTGTCGACTTTGTTTGTTGTCGTCTGTCTCTTTTCGCTATAGATATTAACATGGGTGTTGGGTACGTGATTCCCGGGTCTGTCAGCTTCCATGTGATTGGTAGACAGGGCCGCCGGCATTCACGTGTGGAACGGCCGTTTTTTATGTTTATGTGCTGAACTGGTATGGCGATATTCGGTAGTCTGTGTCTGGGGATTTGGCTCGTGTGTGTGTGTGTGTGTGTGTGTGTGTGTGTGTGTGTGTGTGTGCGCGCGCGCGCGCGCGCATATGTATTTGCAAGTTTGGTGTGTGTGTGTGTGTGTGTGTGTGTATGTGTATGTGTGGAGAGAGGAGGGTACGTGGATTTACGTGTGTGTGTGTGTGTGTGTGTGTGTGTGTGTGTGTGTGTGTGTGTGTGTGTGCGCGCGCGCGCGCGCGCGCAGAGTGAGCGACAAAGGAGTAGTAATACCAAGAAAGGCAAAGAAAAGTGAAAAAAAAAAAAAGTGACTTCAAAATGTGACGTCATTCTTTGGCAGTATTTGCAGTAGATAGGAGAAAACCGAAGATCAGTGGCTGAGGGGGGGAAAGCGACAAACTTACTGAACATTGCACCAAGACAAGCAGCTCAAAATGACATTATGTCAAAGGTCTCAGAAAGTCAAAACAGTCTCGTGTTGTTCTTTTCTTTTCTTTTCTTTTCTTTCTTTCTTTCTTTTTTTTTTTTTTTTTTTTTTTTTAAGTATACTCTCTGCACCTCTTTTTCTAACATTGCTTTCTGTCTTTCAAATGCACACACGTTTCCTTGACGTGATTTGCGGTTTTGGTGGGAACAGGTCGAAAGACACAATCAACGAACCGTGCGATTCCCTCACACACGGTGTTCACTCAGCCTTGAACAATGTTTGACTGCAGGCGTGTGTGTGTGTGTGTGTGTGCTGTCAGTGAGCTCATTGAATCGTGACGGGCGAACTCAACATCCGCTGGAGGGAAGTGGTGGGGGAAGGGGGGACGAGGAGGCGGAGGGGGGAGGGAGGAGGTGAGATGGGGGAGAGAGGGGGGGGGGGCGGGCGAGTTTCCCACCAGAGTTGAAACTGGCTCTAAAATGAAGACCCTCGGGGATTTACGTGCGGACAGACTGTCTCATGAAAAAAGAGTGGCCATTTAGAGCTGAAAAACGTCTATACATTCTGACAGAAACGAATACGTACCCACAGGAGCTAAACGGTGTGAGTTTTTTGTTTTGCTTCTCCCTCTCATGGAAATAAGTGCGTTGAGAGCCCTCTCGCTGAAATGATGACTGCTGTCTGGGGCTCTCAAACCTGTCTGCACCAGCTGTCAGAAAACCGGAGTAATCTAAAGATGGAACACGTGAGTATCACCTCATAGAATGATCACTGTCTGGAGCTTGAAACTGCGCTGTAGTTTGTCACAGAAATGACAGCCCCTTGGAGCTAAATGTGGCTGTAGTTTGTCATAGAAATGACTGCTCTCTGGAGCTAAAAGCGGCTGTAGTTTGTCATAGAAATGACTGCTCTCTGGAGCTAAAAGCGGCTGTAGTTTGTCATAGAAATGACTGCTCTCTGGAGCTAAAAGCGGCTGTAGTTTGTCACAGAAATGACTGCTCTCTGGAGCTAAATCTGGCTGTAGTTTGTCACAGAAATGACTGCTCTCTGGAGCTAAATCTGGCTGTAGTTTGTCATAGAAATGACTGCTCTCTGGAGCTAAAAGCGGCTGTAGTTTGGCATAGAAATGACTGCTCTCTGGAGCTAAATCTGGCTGTAGTTTGTCATAGAAATGACTGCTCTCTGGAGCTAAATCTGGCTGTAGTTTGTCATAGAAATGACTGCTCTCTGGAGCTAAAAGCGGCTGTAGTTTGTCACAGAAATGACTGCTCTCTGGAGCTAAATCTGGCTGAAGTTTGTCATAGAAATGACTGCTCTCTGGAGCTAAAAGGGCTGTAGTTTGCCATAGAAATGACTGCTCTTTGGAACTTAAGGCAGCTGTAGTTTGTCATAGAAATGATCAACATGTGGAGTTTAATGAACGCGCCTGTATTTTATCACAGAAATAATAGCCCCCTCCCCCCCCTTCCTCCACATCAAAAAGCAGCGTTTTTTTTCCTCACAAATGTGACTGCTCTTTGGAGTTAAAGTAGCTGTACTTTTCCCAAAGAAATGGCTTCCCTCTAGAGCAGTATTTTCTTCTAAAAATGACTTCCCTCTAAAGCAAAACGTCGCAGTGTTTTTTCTCATAAAAATGACTGACCTCTTGAGCAAAACGTAGCAGTTTTTTTTTCTCTCATAAAAATGGCTGCCTCTAGAGCAGCAAACGTAGCGGTTTTTCCTCCTAAAAATGGCTGCCTTC
>JADBJO010008523.1:74366-81866 GCA_016801955.1 Conus betulinus
TCATTGTGTTCAAGACTAAACCGCGACTCATCTGAAAAGAGGACCTGGGACCACTGTTGTTGGTTCCATCTCACATGACGATGGCAGAAAGCTCGGCGAGCCAGCCTATGGGCTGCTAGCAGCAGTCGTGGTCGAACAGCTGGGCGACGTGATCTGAGGCCGAAGTGGTGAAGACGGTTTCGTATGGCTTGACGGGCTGAGGATGGTGTTATTTGCCATACGAAGCTGCCTTTGGATGCTGGTGGAAGTGGTATCCCGCTGCAATAGGGCCTGCCTCTCGATGAAACGATCTTCTCTGGAGTAGTCTGCCTAGGCCGACCTGACCGTGGCCTCTCTCTCAACGCTGTTGGTCGCCCTAAAAACGCTGATTCAGTCTAACAATAACTGAATGATGCACACCAAGTCGTCGCGCCACTTCAGCCTTTGCAATGCCATCTTGTATCCACGCAATCGCCCTGGTTTGTCAAAGGTGCTAAGTTTTCTTCGTGGTGGCATGGTGAGAAAAGGGCTGACAGTAACCCAACCCCGCGCGCTTAAACAGCCAAAAGAAGGGGCATAAAACTCACTTGAGAGACTGCTCTTGCACGGGAAAAAAAAAAAGAATTTTTCATTTTACACATCTTGTGTCGCCAGCAAGCTTGATGCAAAAACAGGCACAGTTAACGCAACTTTGCACTTTTTATCCCGCGCGGTAACGAGGTCACCAAGACCCCCGTGCGCACTACCAGTTACACAGGCTGGATTACACACTGCTGTGTGAGATTCCATCATTGGTTGCCGCATAACAAAAAAAAAAACAATGTTTTTTGAAGGGATTACTTCGTTCCCGAAAATCCCAAATTTAGTGGGGGGCGGGGGGGGGGGGGGGGGGGGGGGGGGGGGGGGGGGGGGGAACCATCAAATCTTTGCTTTTAAAAGATTTGGGGGGTGGGGGGTGGGGTCATTTTTTGAATAGGGATGACAAAGTATTGCGAAATAACGTCTAGATGATGGTATGTAGATGTTCGCAGTTTCATGATACGGAATATGCATTTTCTTTTGAAACCGCGCATCTTGTCAACTGCAAGACAAGGGGATTAGAGTCAAACACCGAAACACCCCTCTCTTCCCTCCACTCACCCTCTCCATCCCCGGGATCCCGAGGTTCGGTGCCAGAAGGTCGGCAGCTCTTGTCAGTTTGATTTCCGGACCAAGACACACATCCTCACAGGCACTTCAGAGGCCGGTGGCTGGAACCGCTCAGTGTCTGGAAGCAGCAGTACGCTGTTTGCCGTCACGCCCTGCCTCAGCACACTTGGGGTTTTCAGCTGTTTGGCAAAAGCCGGACGTTGGCCCCAAGGTCGGCAAACGCGATTGAAGAGAAGAAGGGAGGGGAGGGAGGAGTAGAAGGGGCGGACAGGGGAAGAATAGGGCGTGACGTGGGTGGCAGAGGTGACGTCAACAATCTACAAGTTTTGCCATTTAGGGAATCAGCTATACTCACCGTGAATTTGTCGGAGTGGGGTTGAAGTTGCGGGTGTGATGGAACGGGGAAAGAGTGTTATGTGTGTGTGTGTGTGTGTGTGTGTGTGTGTGTGTGTGTGTGTGTGTGTGTATGTGTGTGCATGTGTGTATGTGTGTGCGTGTGTGTGTATGTGTGTGTATGTGTGTGTGCGTGTGTGTATGTGTGTGTGTGTGTGTGTGTGTGTGTGTGTGTGTGTGTGTGTGCGCGTGCGCGCTTGCGTGTGTGTGTGTGTGTGTGTGTGTGTGTGTGTGTGTGTGTGTGCGGGTGTGTATGTGTGTGTGTGTGTGTGTGTGTGTGTGGAGAGAGAGAGAGAGAAGAGAAGGGGGATAGCCTGTGCGCGCGTGAATGAGCGCTCTGTGTGTAGGGGGGGAGGGGGAGAAGGGCGCGCGCGTGTGTGTGTCTGTGTGTGTGTGTGTGACATAGAGCTAGAGAGAGAGAGAGACTCGCTCATTAAAGCACAGACAGAGAGAGAGAGAGGGGGGGGGGTGAGTGGTATCTGTATATATGAGAGCGAGTGTGGTGTGTGTGTGTGTGTGTGTGTGTGTTGTGTGTGTGTGTGTGTGTGTGTGTGTGTGTGCGCGCGCGCGCGTGCACGTGCTTCTATTATTAGAAACGGACGGACGGTGATTGACAGGCAGTCTGCGGCGGCTCCCATAGAATGACTGGGGGGAAAAAAAAAAACAAAAAAAAAACACCACCGATACCCCCACCCCCCACTCCCACCCCCACCCCGACAATGCACGCGCTGAATTTCCGAGAGAAATGGCCCAGGTTCAATAAGCAGCGATCGTCAGCCAGCCAGTCACTCAGCCAGCCAATTAAAGTAGCCAGTCAGCCACTATGGGCCCACAGGCTGCGACGGTCTTACTCTTGAGGCGACAAAATGGGACGGGCGACAAAATGGGACGGGCGACAAAATGGGACAGTGACCTATCTTAAGTTTTATATACAGTTAAGGTTTTCAGCAACAACAACAAATAATAATAAATAAAATAAAAATTGCATGTTTGTAGGATAAGGGGAGATGATAAAGTTTCAGGTCTTGGTTTCAATGCCAGCCAGCTGACAGCTGCATCTCTCCCGCACGGAAGGCTCGTTTATTACGAGTAATTATCAACAACAACAAACAGGATGCGGACTAAGGCACAACAGTCGTCTTTTTTCTCGCGTGTAAAAGTATGTGCATAGAAGCTTGCTACTTCCTTTATCCATTTTGGTCCTGGCATTGGAGGAAAGAGGACGCCAAGAAGAAGTGGGAAATCAAAGGTAAGACCATTTTAATATTTTAATTCTCTCTCTCTCTCTCTCTCTCTCTCTCTCTCTCTCTCTCTCTCTCTCTCTCTCTCAGTCTGCCTCAGTATGCCTGTCTCTCTCTCTCTCTCTATCATTTTTTCTAAAGTTATGTTTGTCTCTCTCTCTCTCTCTCTCTCTCTCTCTCTCTCTCTCTCTCTCTCTCTCTCTCTCTCTGTCTCACTCTGTCTCTGTCTCCCCCACTCTGTCCCTACTCTGTCTGTGTCTCTCCCACCCTGTCTCAGTTTTCTTTATCTGTCTTTGTTTCCCCCACTCTGTATCTGTTTGCCCCACTATGCCTCTGTCTCCCCCCCCCAACCTGTCTCTGTCTCTTCCCACTGTCTCTGTCTTACTCCCTTTTAATTGTGTCAGCGAAAGAGATGATAAAAATGAATTTTTTTTTCAGGGTTTGCACCTGCGTCATGGGCGACACTACATCGGCAGGTCGTGGAGCATCGCGAGCCCGTCAGAAGGGTAAATTTATTCAAAAAATGGACAGAGAAAAATACGAAACTCTTGTACAACTTTCCAAAGGTACTTTCCATGTCCCCAAATCCAAACGCACGAACTGTCAGAAAAGTGCTGTTCGCCAATTCCAAAGGCGTAGAGAGTATTTCAAAGTGGAAGGTGAAGAACTCTTCTTCAACGGAATGCAAGTCATTCCGGTCGATGAGCTTAGCAAGAAGGTCAAAGAAGCTTAGGGACACGCTTGGCAGTGGATGCAAATCCACATGGCGAAAGGTACAAAACAAGTGTGCCGGAGTCCTCTCGTCGCACTGTTGAAACCGTCCTTGGGAAATCCTCCACATATCAAGTGAACAGGCCTACATTTAGCAATAAAGTCCCACACAAGCCAGTCACTGCGGCAAGAGTGAACGAAAGATGGCAGGTGGATTAATGGTGATGGACAAAGATGAAGTTGTCATGCATGGGCACACTTATAAATACATACTTTCAGTCCTTGATGTGTTTTCAAGGTTTCTTATCCTGCGCCCTTTGACCAGAAAATCGAGCAAATGTGTGTCAAAGGCTTTTCAAACTATTCTTGCGGAGCACGGGAATCCTGATATTGTACAAAGTGACAATGGTACAGAATTCAAAGGTTCATTCAAAAGACTACTGCTAAAGAGGGGAATCAAGCACATTCGAAGCCGCCCCTACCACCCACAGTCACAGGGAAAAGTTGAGCGCTGTCACTTGGAAGTGAGAAAAAAAATTGCATTGCCTGCCTGCTCGCAGAAGGGGTTCAAATTGGGCTAAAAAAAATCACACAAAGTACAAGAAGCGGTGAACAACGTAACGAAAGAAGTTCTCGCGAACATGACACCTGCAGAGGTAAAAGCACAGCAAGGCAATAGGGCTTTGATGAGAACAGTAGCAACAGCTAGCAGCCGATTCAGTGCGAGGATGGTAGCCCGCCACAAAGGCTCGTGTGCCATCTACAGAAAGGGCGAACAGGTATTGCTCAAATACCCTGAGATAAAAAAGGGTAAAGTCCCCCCAAAAAGGGTTTATCCTAAAAGGGGTTGTTGTGGAAAGAAACTTGAAAGACTCGAAGTACAAAATAAAGTTTCAGACGCAAAAGGGGGAACTGTGCAAGTGGGTTTGTGTCACGAATATAACAAGTCGAACAAAAGTATCAGAAATCCAAAATCGAAGAAGAAAGGTCACAGAGGAACAGAAAATGGACAGACAACAACACCGACGACGACAATATAACTTGCCCTATACTCCCACAGACAGAGCTGATGACTTTCAGCAGTTAGAATGAAAGTCCTTTTGGACCCGAGGGAGGTTGTTGTTGGAAATTGCCAATTCGAGGCAGCTGCGCATCAGATGTCTCTAATTGGCAATTTCCAGACAGGGGTCGACCTTCGAAGGCAAGCGGTCAATCACATTGCAGAGAACCTTCTGTCATATGAAACATTTATTACAGGTGATCCTGAGCAATATCTAAGTCAAATGAGTCGAAGCTCGACCTACGGGGACCACGTTACCTTGCAGGCGCTATCAAGAATCCACAACGTGCAGATCTTGATAGCGTCTGCAAGGGGCGCAGAATATTCGGTGCTAGTGTCCCCCGACGGCTCGTACTCTCACCAGAGGTTCCTTCTTACCTCGGGCATTACCCCGAGGGTATGGGGGAACATTACGTCAGCCTGGATCTGGACGAGACGCGGGCGAGCGTACTCTGGTGGGCGACGCGTTCACACCATGACGACAGAGGGAGCGGATGTGATGAGGGGGGGGCGGTGGAGGTGATGAGGAGGATGATGGATGGATGTGATGAGGACGATGGATATGATGAGGTGGACGATGGACGTGATGAGGGGGGGTGATGGATGTGATGAGGGGGACGGTGGATGTGAGGAGGTGGACGATGGACGTGATGAGGGGGGTGATGATGATGTGATGAGGGGGACGGTGGATGTGAGGAGGTGGACGATGGATGTGATGAGGGGGGTGATGGATGTGATGAGATGGGGAGGTGGACGGTGGATGTGAGGAGGTGGACGATGGATGTGATGAGGGGGACGGTGAACTTGGTATGGGAGACGTTGACTATTGCATGTCAGAAGGCCATGAGTTTCTCCCTCGAGAGATACAGGCCAGGATAGTACATTTCGCTCTGCAATCATCTCCAGCAAGTCGGTTCACTTTGCAAAGAGTTAGTAGATTTTTCTACGATGTGGTCTCTAGAGTCCCTCCCCCACGTCTGCACATTAGTACCACCTTGCTTCCGAGATTGCCAAATCCTGTCAGCGTGCGCCGTCTAGTCCAGGCAGCCGGCCGAGGTAGTGGCCTCGCCATCGCCATTCAGCGCATTCTGGCCACTTCGCAGTGGTATAACGCGTGGCTATGGCTCCGACCAGAAGAGTTCGATTGGTATTCGGTCATCAATGTCTATTACCGAAACCGCAATATCCACTGAGGTAGAATACGTTTTTACTGATGAAGCATTTCTGATACCGTTTTGGTCCAATTCGACACGCCAAGTAAAGACATTGTTTCAATTTCATTTATATTTTTAATGATTGTCAGCCTGAAAAAAGTTTTGTCACACCATGAATGCGTTTTACTTTTTCTTGCCATTAGTCATGTCTATTGCTAAATGTGTTGACCAAGTAAATAACTTGTTTCCTCCCATTGGATACAAAATGAACAAAAACATTCCTGATTTTTTACATGATAAAGGGTGTTTTTTTTAACAAATCTTGCACCTACATATGCATGTTGCGAATATGTGACCAATCTAAAATACTGTTTCCTTTGTTGGATTTATGGTTTAAAATGGAAAAGAAATGTCTGCCTAAAGGTTTTGTAATATAAGAATGCGGCTGTTTTTTATGTAACGTTTTCTGGCGGGTTTTAAACAGATGTGTCCCCTTATGATGTATGTTACGAAATATATTTACCAACTAAGGACATTGTTTCCTGTCATTTGGTTTACAAAGTAGACGTAAAGTAAAAGTAAAAGTAAAGTAAAATGCCTGAAAATGTGTATATTGTGAATGTCACTTGTTGCTGTTTTATTTGTTTGAATCCTGCACACAAAAATCATGTATATTGCAAAAAATGTCCTTACCAAGGAAAGACATTGTTTCCTCTCATTAGAAATTTTCTTTTTTAATTTCGTTATCTTGAAGTCTTTCTTGTACAAACTACTTGGCACTAAAGATGTGTGCTGTAAAATATGTTGACAAAAACATTGTTTCTTCTTATTTCGTTTACAAAAGAATTGTCCACTAATAAAGAGAATTGTTTCCTCTAATTGGGTTTACAAAATAAATGATTGCATGTACTGCAAATATATCTGAGTATCGGTCCAACTGTGTCTTACTGCTTGCTTGCCCCCCCCCCCCCCCTCTCTCTCTCTCTCTCTCTCTCTCTCTCTCTCATTCTCTGTACTCACTACAAACATGTCACACGCACGCACGCACACACACACACACACACACACACACACACACACACACACACACACACACACACACACACACACACACACACACACACACACACACACACACACACACACACACACATACACACACATGGGCAAACCCTTTGCCGGCGCACAGACACAGACACACTGTGGCAGACACGCGCACGCACACAGACATATACACACACACACACGCACGCACATGCTCACACACACAAGTACACACACGTACACACACACACGAGCCTTCCGTGCGGGAGAGATGCAGCTGTCAGCTGGCTGGCATTGAAACCAAGACCTGAAACTTTATCATCTCCCCTTATCCCTACAAACATGCAGTATATAAAACTTAAGATAGGTCACTGGCACTTTTTTGTAATATGTTATACTTTAATTAAATTATTTACTTCTGCTTTGTGTTTCAGTTACCCAAATTTGTTTTTCATTGTTAGCAAATATAGCAAGTAATTTAGCTCTGAGAGATAAAGAGGAATGTTTTTTCAAGTGTCTGCACGTTCCGTTCAAACGTACTTTCGAACAGAAATAAAAATGCTATCAATTATTTTCTTATCTACAGGCCCCGTAATTGACGGGGGTGTCAAAATGGGATAAGGTAGACGTCCCATTTTGTCGCCCGTCCCATTTTGTCGCCTGCGTCAAAATAGGAAGGGGTGACAAAATGGGACGTGTATGAAGACGTCCCATTTTGTCGCCCGTCCCATTTTGTCCCGGGCGACAAAATGGGAAGCGATGAAGTCGT
>JADBJO010008523.1:91866-95008 GCA_016801955.1 Conus betulinus
AGGCTAAATCTGTCTTCGTGCCTGTGTGTGTCACTGTTACTTTGTGTCAGTGTGTGCATGTGTGTGTGCGTGCGAGTGTGACTTCATCATGTTTATGGCCTTTTAATAGTTTTATCAAACTTTTTTTTTAGTTCAGCTGCTTGTTCAGTCTTTGTGTGTGTCTGTGTCAACGTGTTTGTGGGCATGCGCAGAGAGTTGGGGGTTATTCAAGACATGCACAGAAGGAGGGAATCCCTCTTTTTATCTGACCTTCACCCTTTACTTTCTGGACACTTCGTAGGTAGAAACCGAGACAAAACCCAGATATAGGTACGAAAGTAGAATGCGCTGAACCCCACAGGGTTTGTACCCAGGAGTTCATCTCGTTGTAGAAGTAAGTTTACCGACGACATGTAAGTACGGCCCCTGGTTTGGCTCCTTGGGCAGTTGAGGACAGTACTTCTCTGGGTCCCATTAGCACCTTCCAGTGTTGTTGTTGTTGTTGTTTTTCTTAGCAAGCTGAATCAAGTGTTTACATACACGAGGGAACGGCTGGAATTTATTTGCCACCAAAATTTTTGGTCACAGAACTGCTTATTGAAAATTTTTTTAAACCTGATTTAATTAATTGATAACGATTATCTTATTTACTTTATGTCTTGATTGATGATGGTTATTTCAATTCGTTAACTGACAATACTGTGCCCTGATAAATTGACCTTAGGCTTTCCACGTGCAGTGCTTCCATACCTAACTCTTTTCGTGTTCGCATCCAACGAGGCTTGGCCAGGAATTGGATTCTTCGTCGTAACACACCCCGAGAGCCAAGCTGACGATCTCAAGACTGTGAAACACACGTAGATCTATCTACACAGAACTACTGACCGAGGATCTCAGGTTCAAATCCCCCCCGTTTGTGTTCCTGGCTGTGGCAAGTGACAACGGCAAAGACCTTCTGCTTGGAATTTTGCATGGACTCGGCGTTCGTCTTGTGAAGCGCTGCGGTATTTCATGCTGGTGTCGTGTCAATGTGCTTTCGTGAGGATCTGTCAACATGGTGTGGTAGCTGGGCCTCTCTCATGGTGATGCAGGCTTTCTGCTTTTTCTTCTCTGTAGGGGTGAGATCCGGCGTGGGATTCACTGTGTTTGTGTTTCGAAGGAGACGATGGAAATTCATGTCAGGTGTAAGTGTTTAAACTACATCTTCTTCTTCTTCTTCTTTCTTTGAGTGTCCCACCTTCATCGAGTTGAAGGTTCTGACACTTTTGTGTGTATGACCATTTTTTATCAGGCAGCCATACTCCAGTTTCGGGGAAGGTGCACACTATGTGTTATGTGTCATCCATATCAACGGCCAAACTAGCCTTCTCTTCTGAAAGTTGGTGATGGGATTTTACGTGTGTGCAAGATGTTGTGCATGCATTCACGCACGGAACCTGGGTTTATAGTCTCATTCGAAGGACTGTATGGGGAATGGAGTCAGAAACCAACGTTAACTCCGAGGGAAAAAATCCCCCCCCCCCCCCCCACTTCCCTTCCACAGCCCACAGCCTGGCCCGTTCTGTAGCAGCTCCGGCACCGGTAATCCCCAGAGAACAGTCAGTGACAAATCACCATAAAGCAACCCAATGGAGGAGACACTGCACTGCTGCCGAGTCACTTCAGCAACGTTCAGATTTGCCTGTTCTGATCCAACATACGCAGGACACCACCTACTGAATACCCTTACTGATGACAATGGTCGTTTAGTCGTTGAGGGGCCTGAATAGCTCAGTGATAGAGCGCCGGACTCGTAATCTTGGTGATCCTGGGGTTGCGGGTTTGAATCTCCGCTGGGCCATTTCGGTACAGGGGGATTTTTCCCCTCGGAGTTAACATTGGTTCTGACTCCATTTCCCATACAGTCCTTCAAATGAGACCATAAACCGAAGTTCTGTGTGTGAACGCACGCATAACGTCTTGCACACACGGTAAAAATCCCATCACCAACTTTCGGAAAGAGAAGTCCACTTTGGCCGTTGATATGGATGACACATTACACAGAGCATGCACCCTGCATAAGAAATGGAAAGCATGAAAGGAAGTAAGAAGTTAAGGAAGTTGAGTGAAACGATATTGAACAATGTTGACTGGATGACATGGAAAACAACTGAATGAAGCGCCACCTGGCAGCTCCTCAGTCGGCTCTACCCAGGTAGGCAGCCCGTTGTGAAAACGAGCGTGGATTGTGAAACGCGCTGTATGGTAAGTATTCATAGTAAGAATGATGATAGTCGTAAAGCCGAGAGTCTGATCTCTCTCGACGAGTCTCTCTCTCTCTCTCCATCTCTCTCTCTCTCTTCTCTCTCTCTCTCTCTCTCTCTCTCCTCTCTCTCTCTCTCTCTCTCTCTCTCTCTCTCTCTCTCTCTCTCTCTCTCTCTCTCTCTCTCTCTCTCTTCGGGGGTGCCAACCATGAGAGAAACAGTTTCGGATCAAGAAGTGTCTGTCGTATAGTTTTGTTACATTGACGTAAATGAAGCACTCCAAATCTGACAGAGGTGTTATTATTCATGGTTAATTAAGCCACATTTGCTCTCCATAGAGACACGACTTCTGACTCGAGAGAGAACCAGAACATAAAAATATAGAGGGAAGGGAAAAGAAAACAAGACGGAGAAGAGAGAAATTAAATAAAACAGAAATGGACGAAAAAAGAAGAAAAGAAAAGAAAAGAGAAAAAAGAAAGAAAAGGTAAATGAAAGAGAAGAGCAAAAAAAAAAAAAAAAAAAAAGATAAAAAAAAAAAGAAAAAGAAAGCAACAGAGAGAAGAAAACAATAGAAAGAGAAGAGAAGAAACAAGAGAGAGAGAGAGAGAGAGAGAGAGAGAGAAGAAAGAAAAGAAAAGAAAAGAAAAAAGAGATGGAAAGAGAACAAAAAAAAGAAAAGATTAAACAAGAGAGAAGAGAAAACAAAACAGTAAAAAATAAAATAGAAAGAGGAGAAAGAAGAGAGGAACACGAGTGGTAGGAGGTAAAAAGAAGAAAAAAGAGAAAGAGGAGGAAGAAGAGAGAAAAACACACAAGAGAGAAAGACAAAGAAACGGAAAGAGAAAAGAAAAACAAGACGGGATCACCTGCCGTAAGTGTCGTTTTCCATGTTCGTTTGTATAGCCGTGAAAGCTTGA
>JADBJO010008524.1:0-5000 GCA_016801955.1 Conus betulinus
CATACATTCATGGCATATAGAGATTTTTGTAGACACCTGAAAGCAAAAACACAATCGGATGTACTGTCAGGCCAGTCTTTCATAATGATAAATTTAAAATTGGTAATAATGTAATCAGATATAATTGGACTTGGAAAGGGGTTACTGTGTTTCACATTTTTTTGAAAAACGACGGAAGTTTTCTAAGTTTAAACGAATTTAATAGAAAATAGATGATATGGGTGCATGTTTCTTGGCTTACTACGGCTGTGTAAGCTCTATTAGGAAATATATACAGCAAACTGGTCTTAATATATCAATTAATCAAAATATAAAAAAAAAACCAAGAGCTCTAAAAATAATATACGCTATATCAAAGGGATCAAGACTGTACTATGACCTTTTCACATTTGACAGCAAACTTCCTAATTCGTGCCAGAAATGGACTGAAAAATTGGGAACTGAAATTTCTTGGGAAAAGGTTTTCAACCAAAGTCATAAAATACAGGAAATAAAGCTTAAATGGCTGCAGCTTCGTATCGTACACAGATTCTTGGAACTAACGTAGTTTTTAAAGGAAATGGGGATAGTGGGGAATAACAATTGTGATTTCTGTAGAGAAACTAAAGACAATATAGAGCATATTTTCTGGAATGTCATTACTCAAAACAGCTTTGGGAAAATTTGGAGAGATTGCTAAAATCAAAATGCTTTACAGGTACAAACTTTACATTTCGTGAGGAAAAGTTATACTTTTTGGATATGATGAAATCATATCTACAGACTCGTTTTAGATTTAATAATTCTTTTAGGAAACAGTATATCTATAAATGCAAATTTGACCATTGTCTTCCTGATATAGTCTCCTTCAAAGGTACCTACGTTCGCGTCATAAATCGAAAAATACAATGCAAGATATAAATTGGAATGGACATGTTTTTAAAACAGATGGTTACCATATTTACCACTTATAGAGGACGGCTATGATGAGAAAAAAAAGAGGGGAAAAAGAAAGAAAAAAAAAGATTAAAGAAATATGAAAATTATACTATGTAAAGTGATATTTTTCTTCTGTAAATATTGCATTGATAAAACAATACTTTGGGTTGGATTCATCAATGACCACAGTGTTTAGAATTCATCGACAATTATGAACATACATGTATACAAATGTCTTTATTCTTGCTGATGTCGCTGTTTACATCTATATATTGATTGATAGCTGTTCGTTACATGGATGTACGTGTAAAGGAATGCTATAATCGTGTAGAAAAAGACACCAAAGCTCGTGTGAATTATACTGTAAATCGGCACACCTCTTACAGCATGTCTTTGTTTGGATGTTTTCCCAGGGAAATTTCCAGTTTGTGTTTTAGACTTAAATATAATTCATTAAAATGTAAATATGTTGATACTGCAAAATGCATATGAGGGGAAAAACTTTTGACATTTCATGTACTATTTAATTGTCCCATTATGCGGCAGTACCTACCCAATTTTTCAGTTACAAAATCCTTACAATTGATGATTTTGAAAGACTCCAACTTCAAATCATTCATTTTGGCTAATGTATCAAAAATATTCACTTCGCAGTCCTGTTGGTACATTAGTATGAGATTTCAGTATTTTTGAAGCAAACATTGTTTATGTTGTTCGTGCTGACTGATCTAAGCTTTATTTATCAATTATGTTTTCATTTCATTTCAATGTCATCTTGATGTATATCATTTACAAATATCACAATCGTCTAAAAGCACACCATGTGAAAAGACGTAAAACTAAACAAACACACACACAAGCAAACAGCCAGAATTCTTGTGGTCCTCTCTGGCACAGATGTCTCTTTCCACACGCATAAGCCATTTCTCAGTCTTTTTCTTTTGACGCACATTAAATTATCAAGAAAGGAACACGTTTTGTGTGTTTGTGTGTGTGTGTGTGTGTGTGTGTGTGTGTGTGTGTGTGTGTGTGTGTGTGTTTAGCTTGACAACGTGCAGAGCAACTTGCAGAAAGCGCCTTTTCTTGCATTTTGTTCTATACGGAATCGGACGCTACAAGTCACGTGGCAGGTATCGACAAGCAGCCTGTTTTTAACAATCCTCTGTTCCTAAACATACTTAGCAATGAAGCTGCCACGTAAGAGTTGTGGCTAATACAAGGTGACTTGTCTGATGTTTGCAGTCCAAATATATACGCAACGTCACTCAGTATATCAAGGGCTCACTCATCTTTGGCACAGAAGAAAACGTTTAACGGTCTACCCAAACATGTGCACAAGTCAGTACACCATAAGATCTCATTACCAAACATCAATTGTGGGTAGAAAGAACTACAGGCTACACACGCTTACCTGCACCTGACATTGAACTCTGGGTATACAATTGTGGGGTGTTTGAGTTCCCATCGCTGGAACTGT
This sequence comes from Conus betulinus, assembly GCA_016801955.1. Lineage (NCBI taxonomy): Eukaryota > Metazoa > Mollusca > Gastropoda > Neogastropoda > Conidae > Conus > Conus betulinus. The sequence goes on from JADBJO010008524.1 coordinate 2,396, forward strand.
CTCTGGGGCTCACCACATGGAGCTGCGCATCCAGTGTAAAAGGGCCGTAACCCAGAATGCCACTATAATACAGGAAACCATTGTCTGATGAAATAAAAAAAAGTGCAGTCCTATGTGCCTTGAATCGTTGAGTTGTTTGAGGCACTACTGCCATGTAGACCACGTAGTTTTCTTGGAAAATCTTTGAAGTAAGTCGTATGCTTTCAGCGGAAATGCAGAACCAATCAGAAAAGGTAACACAAATTCAACTGCGCTTGAAATATAATGGAACTGATAGGTAGAAGTCACTCGGATGATAATTACTGTCCCACATAGACCACAGACATGACATTTGACGACTAATCACAAGTTGAAGACTAGTATATACTATTGATGCACAATGTCTATCGAATTCGTTTTAACTTAAATGAATGGCGCATGCAATGTCTTAGATTCATTTAATGTATTTTAACATTTTAAATTTGGTAGACTGTGAGTGATTATAGATTCAGATAGAAAATAACATTTTACCAACACCGTGCATGTGATCTTACAAGGGTAGGCTGGCTGGCATTTGCTCCTCAATTATGATTTTTCTTTTAAAATTAGTGATTCGTTTTTTTTTTTTTTTTTTTAACTTGTGGGATCTTTTCGGGTTTCCTCTTGTGATAGCTGGCCAGGTATTGTTCGGTTTGCACTTCATATTTCTGTTCACGATGATGCTATTTACAATAAGAATCTCTTTAGACCTTGATGGAAATCACCCGTCTGACTTCTCCTTCTCCTTCTTCTTCTTAACTCGAAAGTGAACAACAAGCTTCCGGTTCTTTTAAAGCTAGCTCAGGACAGAAAGGTATATGAATGAAAAGAATATGTTAGAGACTTCGGTCTTTTTTTCAAGTGATAAATACTTACGCGTGCACCATAGTTTTCTAATTTCTTAAACAATTGGTGATGAGTTGGCTGACTTGTTTACCTTTTTTATATGTTGCCAGATTGGATACCTGACCAACGGGAAGATATGTGCTACGAAGATCTCGCTCAACCATCTGCCTGCAAGTACGTAACCAGGAAAATGCTCTTGGTCATGGCATCGTCGCATTCTGGCTATATAACAGTACATGGGAATCTCAGTAGAATTTATAATGTTGTTTTCCTGGCTTTCAAGAGGAAGACTCTATCTGTTCCAGATGGAAATCTAGTTGTAATTAGTTTCAAGGAAACGACATTACGTGTGGTGGTTGTAGATGTCAGTTTGTTTTGTCATTCTATGACTTTTTCAGCTGGTCGCTTCCGAGAATCAAAAACTCTTGTTTGGAAGAGGATGAGGACAGAATTTAGTTCCGATTTCATGCACGTATTTCAGGCAACAAAAATATCAATTGTTCTGCCAGGTGGATCTTGTATCGAAAAGAAAACAAACTGTTTCCAGTTCTCTTTTTCCTTCTTCTCTCAGGACAAAGCTCCAGAGAAGTTGTCCAGTGGTCTGTGGAACTGTTCTGTGGATCACTACGCCAGCTTCCATCACCACGTGGCTTGTAATCACCAGAGAGAGTGTGAAGATGGACGGGATGAAACAGAACACTGCTCCTTCAGCAGTCCTGAATGTCAGGGCTTGGTGGCATTCTGTAACAGTTGTTACAAATTTGTTCATGATGTGATTCCAATATATAGAAATGAACCCGATGTTATAGAATTAGGGACAAGGCACTGTGGTTCACTTGGGGGCAGGTTAAATTTCCCGAAGTGTATGAATGATTGGTTTGTTTCACTTAAAAATTTAACAAAGATGCACGTCCTAAGATTACGAAAACACTGGGTTGGTTTTTTACAGTAATGGTGTATCGTTACCAAATATGTATAGACATGAGATTTCTAGATATGCGTTCTGTACTTTATCATGCGTTTAATATTACCGACAAGCTGAGGATTTTCAAACAAACCATGGCACACAATGGACGGAAAAAATGTTATTCCTCAGGTAATTTTCAGAGTCGATCAGGACTACTTGCAAACGATGACTGCACTACTTGGGACACGACAATCCACGGATTAGTTTGTGAATTCAGACCAAATCAGACAGAGAAACATTCATATCAGCCAAATGGAATTTCATTCACCTCCACACCTGCGTTTATTGCTGGGCAACTATCTGTGATCAAATGCCTTAGTGGTCAGGTGACTCATTCATTTCTAGTGTGTGGTTCTGATCAATACAAAGTGTGTGGCAAAGAACCTGTACATTGTACTTTTCCAGATCGAATGTCACACAAGAACAGTTCTTACGTATTGAAGCATCATACCAGTGGTTCTCCTCAGTTTACATGTAATGATGGAGCGACTGCACTACCTTTCACCCTGGTATGTGATTTCATACATGACTGTGCTGACAAAACTGACGAATCCGTCTGTCAATATCCTGCCTGTATTAACATGTTCATGTGTGCAAATGGCCAGTGTTTGCCCTACCACAATATATGTGATCAAACGTCCCATTGTGACGATGAGTCAGATGAAACAAAGTGTGATACATTTTCCCAATTAATAATTTTGCACTTGTATATGCCATCCCCTGTTCTCATCAATTTTGATGGCGTTAGAAAATTCAGGTCAGTACCAACGAACT
>JADBJO010008524.1:10000-20000 GCA_016801955.1 Conus betulinus
CATCGTGACATCGAATGTGGAATTGTTGCTGTTTTTTTTTTTTTTTTTAATCCAAGTTTCATTGTTGCTATGGAAGAGGGTTTTTCTTAGTGTGGAAAATAATTTCTATCTCAGAATCTTATATTTGTATATTTGTTGGCGAATCTTAGAGCTTTAGTAAGTAATTCCTCATCAATAGGATAGAAATCCACTATGGCAAAAGTAATGAACACTGTTTTTTTTTCTTTTTGTTCAATTCTTTAAACCATTGGATAACTTCATAACTATTTTTCCAGAGATTATATTCAGTGTTTGTTTTTATGCCCCTCTATTGCTTTTTCCAGGATTTTTTTTTTAACTGATCTCGCCTAGTTCAGATTTTGATGGGTTTATTAGTCTGCAAGTAGGGTTGTTATGGACGTTAGGTTTGTGGTCTTTGAGGGTTATGAAAGCTTCTTTTATTGCTGTTGTTTCTATCCTATCACCTAAATCCATGTGGTTCACAAGTTCCTTTTCTTTTTTTGCAGATGTTGTCATATACAGACTTATCAGCTTTTTTTTTTTTTTTTTAATTTTTCTGAATATCCTTGTTGAGGAGTTGAGAGTACTCATTAGGTTCCATTTTATAGAAATTGCTTGTGTCTGTCAGCCTTTATGAATATTTTTTTGTCATTTTGGATTTGTGTTATGTCATTATTCAATGTTGTTTGGAAGTTATTATATGATTTTCCAAATTCAATACTAGCTATTATTTTTTTTCATGCTTTCTTCAAAAGGTTTTATTTCCTCTTTCACAGGTGGCGATCTCCATGACTTAAAACCATAAGTTTTTTTTTTTTTTTTTTTATCTTCCTTTTTAGCATCTGGATTCAAAAAGAAAAACGCTTTCATATTAATTTCCGTCATATCCGATAGACTATTCATAAACCACATCCCTAGAATTTTGAATTTTGAGGGGTTCCATTCCATTTTATAATGTGACAAATATGTGTTCTTGGAATTTTTGTCTGTACCTAGCCAAACATTAAACGTTTTCTCATAGTTCAATTTGAGTCCAGATATTTGCTCAAATTCATAAAGGTTTGCAAATAACTTTTCGTATGATTTCTTGTCGCCATCTAACGTAAAAGTGGTGTCATCTGCAAATTGATTTATCTTAAATTCTGTGTTTTCTATCTTTATGCCTTTGATATCGTGATCTTGCCTTATTTTGGTCGCTAGTACTTCAACACACAGAACAAACAGATATGGAGATATAGGGTCCCCTTGAAGGCAACCTCTTCCAATTGAAAAGCCTGACGACACTTTCCCGTTCACTATTACGTAAGATTTTATCTTATCGTAAAAAGATGATATCCATCGTTGTATTCCTCTTCCAAATCCGAATGCACCCAGAATTTTATTCATATATGACCAGTTAACTGAATCGAAAGCTTTCTCGAAATCGACAGAGATTAATAACCCTCGCAAGCTGTTCACTTCTAAATAATGAATTAAATCATATTGTTCGTAAACTATCTCCTATATATCTATCTGGAACGAAATCCCGTCTGGTCCTCATTTATGAGTTTTGGTAAAACAGTTTTTATTCTGTTTGCAATACAGGCTGAAGCAATTTTGTAGGTTACATTTAAAAGTGAGATAGGTCTCCAGTTCTTCAAGTATTCTCGCGGTTTCTCTCCTTTTGGGAGACCAATTATTATTCCTTCTTTTTGTATTACAGACATTCCTCCATTACTGTATCCCTCATTTAGAGAACGGACAGCAAAACCTCCCAACTGTCTCCAGAAGAATTTAAAGAAATTTACTGTCATCCCGTCTGTTCCAGGACTCTTATCATTTTCCATATTTTTTAGGACTTTGGTAGCTTCTTCTAAGGTAATTAATCCCTCCAAGTGTTCCGATTCTTCTAACTGATTTAGTTTTGGCAGGTTTTCTACATATTTTCCAATCTCAATATTACTTACGTCCTTTTCCGCGTATAAGTTTTCATAATATTTCTTTGTCTCTGTTAACATGTCGTCCGTTCTGTCAGAGTTCTTCCTTGGTCTGTGACAAGTTTAAGCATTCTTTTGCTTACGAAATTCTTTTCTCCAGTGCACAGAAATATTTACTGACCGTCGGTCATCTTATCTTATCTTTCCTCTGCACAATATACCAGAGTCAGAGGTCTTTTTGTCTCCAAGTTACACCAGAACGTAGTCTCAAAATTTTGTCTCTGCTTCTTAAAGTAATGAAAATACACAATGCCCCTCTGCCCCCCCCCCCCCCCCCCCCCCCCCCCCCCCCCCTCTGTTTATCGCATCATTTTACACTTGTATCCATTTTTTTCCCCATTTTTGTCTCAATCGTAATATCTACCTGATATGACTTGCTTACATTTAGCATTTACGCCGCCAGAATTGTCTTTCTTTTAAATCTTAAAAAGTACTTTTCTTTCATTTCATTACCTCTCAAGAAATCGTGAACTACTGTGGAGATGGCACTACATTTTAGAAGTTGTTTGTTATACCCCCATTGTTTCAATTCAGCATTTTGCAGTAGCTCAGTCTTTTGGTATGGCAATGTAATAATCATGACCATGTGGAAATTGACTTCTTTGTCTGTCTTTTCTTTCCCCACAGTTATCATGGAATCTTCGTTCTTTTCAATTCTTTTTCTGTAACACGTTTGGATCCAAACAAATCTTAAATAAATGTCAGCGAACCGCCCAGAGAAACGTGGACAAACGAGTCACAAGACAAACCACACAACGCGTTTCGACCTCTTAGGTCTTCTTCAGGTGCAACAAAAAATGAAACAAATAACGAAAATGCACTTAGCTTTGATCGCTTCTGTGTGTAGCGCAAGAAAAGCGTTTCTCTGGGCGGTTCGCTGACATTTATTTAACATTTGTTTAGATTTCCGCCTGCAGTCGTTTCACTTTGCAACTAGATCTAACGTTTGGATCCATTAAAACAAACAAACAACAAACAAACAAACAAACAAAAACAACAGACAGACAAACAAAGAAACAAACAAACTACGAGGTATTGGAGAGACCATAATTTGCTTGTGTATTCATAGTTTTAGAAGCTGCACAGTATAGTATTACAGAATGTATGGAATTTAGTCAAACAATTGCACATTTCATTTTGGAACACAGGAGCTGTGACAGCTGCACAGAAATCTGTTTTATAGCCGTCTGGAACACTTCGTATTTGTGTGTTTTCCATTCACTTGTCTGTTTGGGACTGTTTACTTCCTCTTTGTCAGATAAACTGTGAGATCATTGTTGATAATGCATTCACTATTGGGTCGTCTCTCCACTTGTTACTGATACTGGTTCGTATTCTAATATACTGTAATGCCTGGCTGGCCATGTCAGGTACTTTATCTGGCTCTAGGATTGTTGCAAAACAGGGCATATAGAAACAGGCAGCCACAGCCATGCACAAATATCACAATACTTTTCAGTCTTGTATAAACCCACTTCTGGCTGTGAGTTTTTCTAATGGATGAATACCTGGGTATCTATACTTTTAATTCGGACTCAGCAAGTTTTATGTTCCCCCCTCGACAAGTAAGATGAGCTACTCTTGTATTTGAGATCCCTTCTATTTTGTATCGAAATTAAAATGATAATACATCACAGGTTACATCTTGCAAATTTATGAAAAGAAATAAAACACAAATGTAAAAACAGCACTGTGCTCTTTTCAAATGACTTATAAACAAACAAACAAAACAAACAAAAAAAAACAAACAAACAAGCAAACAAACAAAAAACACCGGCTCCAAATTAATGCAAGAATTTTGATCAAAATTGAAATAGATCACTCCCAAGAACGAGATACATTTTCTGCGTTGTTTTAATTTCAATTTACCTGAAGTGCTCTTGTCCATCAGGCACTTGTTTTGTTTTAAAATGTTGTTATAAACAACTTTAACAAGTTTACGTTGTAAGCGTCAATTCGTGATACCTCTATTTCTCTTGAAATTCCCTTACATGTACAGACTGGCTACAAGCAGGCCTTTCATTTGTTTGAGAGCTCCCTTCCGCCACACCTGTTACCCGCTGTTTCGGCGTGTACCCAGTCAGTGTGTATACTCTGCTTCTCCAGTTCGTAACTCATGAAGATTACTATGTAAAATCAAAATCATTTGGTGAGTGTTCCTTAGCTTGAAACTCACTCTACTTTCCTTTTCATAAAATTTTTACATCGTACAAGCTCTCTTAATTTATCTTAAATCATGAGTATGGGTCATTCAAATCATATTGTATAGTGTTTTTTTTTAAACTCGAAAAATTATTTCAACTACCAGAAGGGCTAATCGAAGTATCTTGCTTGAATCAATGAGCTTGGGTTGGACGAGAGTTGAGGACATATTTTCTCAAGACCTAGTTTACGGATTATATATAGTCCATACAACATGCAGACGTCATTTGGAAGACACTTATGACGCACAGCAGCATACTTGAGGTAGTCTAACACACAATTAAAGTCATCACTTATATATTGCAGTTTATTACTTCTGCCAACATCTATGTTGTCGTCCTGCCCCTGTCTCAAGCTTATGATCATTACAGAGAAATTTCATCGACGCGAACGCATACTGATTCGTTAGTTGTGTAATAACTTTTCTTCATAAAAAAAAAACGCATTTGAAATTTAATTCTTTTATGATGCCTCTGTCAAGTTTGAATAAATGCTTTCTGCAGAAAACAGAATCAAGACCTACAGAAAGAAAGTTGCTCTGTCTAACCCTCTTCTCTTTCCCTCTCTCTTTCCTATATGATTATTTACATGCCCATGAAACTAGAAATTAGTAAGCTTAATATGCGAAATACTAACAAGTGAACTGAAAGATAAACATAAGATAACGAAGGTGTGCGTTTATAGTAAAAACATTAAGGGACACCCTGAGCACGTGGCATCAATGTATTGAAGATGGAGAAACAGATAACTCGTAAAAGATAGAGCGCACATAAATGCGTGACCATGATGTTGACACACTTCAGGACATCTGAAGTCATACATTATTTCTCAACACGGACTACAGCCATCACAAAGATAATCCCCATGGTAACAGATTGTGGAACGACAGTGGCAAAATCCTCCACATGTTATTGTCATGCGCCCCGGAAAATAAACAAAAACCTTTTTTGGTACTTTAAACCAGCAGACTTGCTGTGCAAATACTTGATTTGTTTCAAGAACTTTCACTGAACTAACTGAAAACTTACATTCACAGGGTGCTGCTACCTGGTGATGAGTGTTTTCATAGTAATTTGTACTCGAGAGGAAAAAGAGACTGCCACTTTGATGGAAGCAGCAGTCCCAGTTATGATACTCGAAATAATTTATTCACATTAACGCCCCTTCATAAAGAGGTGCTGGTAAATACAATCATAGAAGCACCTTAAGAACTACACACAGACATAACCAACTTATATTTGATGAAATATTACCGAATATAACATAGAAGACTGCGGTTTGAACACTTTAAATACTCACCTCGACAAATTTCTGACTGACTGTTCACAAGTACAAAAACGAATAGAAGTCCCAATCTGAAGTGATTTGTGACTTTGTACCACTTCAAAGGTATACACTGAGCTTTTCATTTTGTAAGACAGGACAATAAAATACAAATTGCTCTTTACTTTCTATCTACACTGTACAAAGTTAGCACAATAAATCTGCATCACTATGGAGTAGGTGACGATAATGATGCACTGCAATTGCAGAAATACCGAATCTGAATATAGTAGTTACATAGCCAGACTGCCTGTCCAGATTCAGCAACAAATATGTTTTAACATTAGGCACAGTGCAACAGATCTGTAAACGTTAAATCGTTCGCCATTATTCACATGATAATTCCATTCTTGCCATCTTCATGCAATCCATCTCTCTCAAAATATTCAAAGAAAATCATTAAGTGCAACAACCCCTTGATTCATCCAGACATAAAACAAACCTATGTATATACAATATACAACGAGGCCCCCAGATTTGTTGTCACGCACGTCCAAATCAAACAATCCATGTTCGTCCTGAAACTAAATCTGAAACCATGCTCGTCCATTCTAGTTAATTTGAACCAAAACCTTATACATGTTGTGACAGAATGTCTGTAAAGATGGTTTGTTTCTCCATGCAACAGATTTTTAAGTGTTCGTATGTCGACGCCTAAGAATCACTTGAGCCCAAATAAGTGTACTGTTTCGCAATGTACTGCTATATTATCCAGTCCCCATAATTATGCACAGCACTGAACCACTGGTTGAATCTGTGAGTCAAATAAGTTTAGAAATATACCTAACTTTAGCTTTTTAACGCGATTTCGAATTTTAACCGTTTATTCTCGTTTTGATCGTGATCATAATTATTTCCAAATTCTAACCCATTTTACACATTTGATCATGTGATCGATCATTCTAAGTATATTCCAAGTAAGTTATTGATCTAGATTACTTATCGAGTGCCTTGTCTATGTAGGGGGAATGTATTATACGTCGAAGGTATTACCTTGATCGAGCCCCATACAGCCCCTGAGATACTTCAGGAGCTTTGGATGGTCAGGAGAGACAAGAGTCGCGGTCAAAAGAACTCTATCCGTGGGACATGATGTCTTCTGTGGAGGAAATTTTGATTTGAATCGATTGGAAATTTGATGAGATGATTATCCTCTTGGAGAGAATATATGATATTTTCTAACTGAAGGATTGGCCTCTTGGAAAGTATGTATGTCTTTTTGCAGTTGAAAGACTCTCCTCTTGGTAAATAACGTATCATTTTGGTGATTGAAAGAGGATTTGAAAAATTTGAAGAGTTGGGGTCAGTGAACCCATAATGGATTGTTTGTGCGAAGCAAAATGGTCGTCTGTATGACCTGAAAAGAAGTTTGTATGATGGGCGAATGAACTGAGGTCAGAATAACCTAGATATATTTCCGCGGGAACAATTTTTACCAACTTGTAAAAAAAATGGGAATATATTACCATTATTGTGATGTCATGTTGAATACTATATTGCGAAAAGAAAATAAAAATCTTTAAATCTCTTTGCGCTAGAAAAGTGAGGAGCGAAAAGAAGGAAGAGTTTTGTTTGTTTTTGTTTACCCGGTGGCGATATTCAGAATAGTATTGTAGACCACTGTATAAAAAGAAAGGAGTCAGATGTGTTGTTGTCTACAGGGCACATGATTGTTTCTGTGCTCATGTGAGTGAGTGCATGGGGACCGGCATGTGACAGTTACCTTGCCACATCCTCGATATAAGTGTAGTCAGACAGGTATTGCATAAAATGGATATGGTATGTATGTTCACTCATCAGTAACTTAGTAAAAGAAAGAAGAAAACATATTGGATCGATCGCACTATGATTCTCTACATTTCATCCTCGACCTTTAATAGTATACTTTTACACTCCCATCTAGCTCTCTTCTTGTCTCGGTCTCGTCTTAGTAACGAAACACACACACACACACACACACACACACACACACACACACACACACACACACGCACACACATACACATGCACGCACGCACTCTCTCGCACGCACGCACACGCACGCACGCACGCACGCACGCACGCACGCACGCACGCACGCACACACACACACACACACACACACACACACACACACACACACACACACACACACACACACACACACACACGTCGACTGCCATCCTCGTCCAAATTGTGTTTAATATTGAGATGTTTTCTACATGTGTCTAACCAATCCCGATACAGGTCCATGTTGTAGGTGTCCGTGTTAGGATTTGTCATTTAATATTTTATTTACAGATATGTTAGTCTGGAATATCTTGGGTCATTTTATCTTTGTACTACACCCTGAGTTTGTTCCGTCTTCAAACAGATTTTATCACCCAAGATTAATCGATTCAAAGCTTACATGTCTATAATATTTTGTATATAGATGTTTCACCATATAATTCCATATGATGATTAGTGTATGGAATATTTTCCTGCCTGAACAAGCCGTGATTTGAGCAAGTTCACTAATTTCTGTTCTTGTGCTTGCCCCAGTCGTTGTTCAGTTACAGTCCACATACAGAGAAGGGGATTCATAGCGGAGCTGAGTGGTAGTACAAACACAACTAACGCATCATACATGTTGCTGAAAGCAGTGAACTTGTGCGAAACCATCATTGCTGCAAGTGCAAATGGCAGCCAGCAAACATTCGCCATGATAGATAGTTTTCCAAGCAAATGGACTGACGAATAATATAATCTTTTCGAGGGATCGATGGCTATTCTATATTTTGGTATCTTTCTATAAAGAGCAATTTGACCAGTCATAAGCATTAAGCACAGAATAAAGTTGACGACCACATTAACTGTGAACCATCTGAAATCTGTGTGTGAGTCAAGTGGTCAAATAGAGCCAAACGACACAAACCAGACTGACCGTGTAAACCCCAGTGTGACAGTCCAGGTACAAATGGCACCGATGAGAACGCAGCTTCCACACACCATGTTAGTGAGTGAGCTGTGGCTGATATAATTATTCCTAAGATTCCAAGTGAATTCAGTGAGATAAAAAATAATAATTGTGTGATCTAAAACGCTGATCAAAATGATGAGAACTGCCACTTGACTGGACAACATATATAAAAACCCAGCCACCTTGCACATCACACTTTGGGTCCACGCCTTTTCATTTTCAATGTACTCTCCACGAAACCACTCGTCTGCTACCACTGTAATGATGACATGACCTCCCATACAGACGTTTGCAACATGCAGATGGGCCATTGTTGTGAAGAAACCCCTTCCAAAAACGCCTTTGTTTATAAAAAGTATTATGCACGAAAGAAAACTCCCTAGAATGGCAGCTATACTCACAACATAAAAGAACACTCTATACAGCTGCGTTGGTAGCAGTCTTGTATGAATGAATGAAGGATGACATTCGGTGTCAGGCACTTCAGATTATTTAACGTTGCTGGAAGTAGATTGTGACAACAAAGTCTGTAGTTTGAGGAAAAGACCCTCTGTAAATGGTTTGACACTGAGAATAAATGAAAAGGAAACCTCACGACTGGGTTTCCCTCCATGTCCAATTCCATCAAACGTGGGATGTTTCTGAAACCCATGAACCCAACAGTATTAATGGCAGAACAAGATAAATTCAGGAACTTCATGAATGGTAAATACACGATTAACAACTTGTCAATTGTTGTTATGCTCGTTTGAGAAAGGTCAACACGTTTCATTAGGTAATGTATGTTCTTAAAATATTTATTAGTCAACATGATCAGGGGGTTGTACTTTAGTTCCAAACGCTTTAAATTTGGGAGACGAAGAAACACGTCAATGCCTAGTGTTTCCATATGGTTATTTGTGAGGTCAAGAAACTGTAAATTATCAAGCCTAATGTGTGAAACATTAACAAGTGAACAGAAAGATAATCTCAGATAAACAATGTAAGCGTTTTTAATAAAAACACACTAAAGGGCATTCCAGAACCTGTGGCATCAATGTATCGAAGATGGCGATATGAATAGATCAAGAAAAGCTGAGTGCACACAAATGTGTGACCTCGACATTGACACCCTTGAGGACAGGTGAAATCACACATCAGTTCATCGTCTCGTTGTGGGCACTGACCCCAGCCGTCACAGAGATAATCTCTATGTACACAGATTGTAGAAGCACGACAGCGGTAGAATCCAGCACATGTCACTTTGTCACAGTCGTGTTCATCATCCTCTCCATAAGTACAGTCAGACAATCCATTGCATCGTGTATAGAGAGGAAGGCAGTTCAACAGCTCAGATGTGCAACGGTAATGGCTGTCAGGACATGACTCATTGGCTTTCATCACCATCTGTGTAAAGTATCCAGTGCCATCAAGGTTGACGTAAAACTGATGCTTCGTATCTCCATCACTTACCTGTCCACAATAGGGACAAGGATTGATCTCATCTTCTGGGCAGTTCCTCATCTGAATCATCCACACAGTCTGAATAGTCGTTGCAACGTTGGCTGTGCAGTACATA
>JADBJO010008524.1:25000-60000 GCA_016801955.1 Conus betulinus
GCCCTTTATCTGTATTTCTCTCTTCATGTTTCCACACCTAATTTTCCAGAGGCCAAGAATGTTTCAGGAGTATCTGTCCACTGCATGGGTTAGTTGTTTTAGCTTCCCAGACTGCGTGAGTTATCTAACCTGTCAGATGGCTAACCTAATGATGTTTCTTTCATGAACCTAGAGTGGATTTTCCCTGTCGCCGTCATGCAGCAATACCCCAAAGTGACTTAAACAGTGCTTGTGCATGATGCGTATTCAGTGTGGTTCCATACGTCTGCGTGAGTTCGTGAGGGCTGCCTACTTTATCCTGTGCTTTTCAGCATATATCTAGAAGTCGCCATGATTGATGCACTTGAAAATCATGTCAGCATAAAAAAAAATGATCACTGGAGGAATAATCAAAATGGAGCTTCGCATTGAATATGGTATCGACAGCTTTGCAGGTCGTGAACATGGACTCACCAAAAACCTGTTCAAAGACTGGGTGATACATTAAAACTTGTTCAAAGACTGGGGGATGCATCAAACCAGATAATGTCTCAAAGGAAGCTAAAAATGCGAGCTCTGTAAAAGGACAACATCTCCACGAAACACAAGATCAGTCCTATGTGCACTGGCGTGTCTTATCGTCTTCGATGAATTCAACATGTGGACCCTCACGATGGAAATGGAAGGGGAGAATCAAAGCAATGGAAAAGTAATGTAACAACAAGAAACCGAACATCAGGTCATGATATTAATGAGTAAGTGTGTCAAATCACCAGCCGCCGTGGCGAAATGATTAGCGTCGCGGACTCCCGGCTGGGAGGTCGTGGGTTCGAATCCCAACAGAGTCATGTGGGTTTTTCTGCCCCGACCGGCTCCTACCCAGAGTTGAGTTGCTTCGGGCTCAGTTGGGAAGATTGGGACCACACAGTCGAGTTTCATCCACTTAATGGATGCGTTTCTGAGAGTGTTGCTCAAATTTCCTGACCAACACTGAAAGTGCATGTATCTCTCGGGCCTGGTTGACACGGGGATATATTATGAAAGGAAGCATAGAGTACAGCCCTGTCATGTAGTCTCAGACCGACATGGAAATCCGTAGCATCATCTTAATCATCCTCATTCTGATCGATCAGCATTAAAAAAGTCTCAAATTCTGTGGCCTTCAAGCCCTGCTTTTATGGTGACCTCAATTTCGATGTCCTGTCTGCGTCTGTGGCCTTGGGTTTGGTTCCGTCGAGGTCACCGGTATCGGCGAGTCCATGGGGGCTGTCGTTGGTCGGACGTGGTGGCGCCCTCCGGGGGGAGAGCTCACTCACGCCGGCTCCGCGACTAAGGAATTATTGTCGTCAGTAGGGGGCTTAGTAGGTAGTGTCCTGCGTATGTTAGATCAGAACAGGCGCCACTGAACACCACCGAAGTGACTCGCAGCAGTGCAGTGTCTCCTCCGTGGGTTGCCTCTTGACGACTTGACTTTGTCTTCTCCCTGTGGGATTACGATGCCGCGGCTGCGGCGGGACCGACCAGGTTGTAGCTGTGGACGGGGGGTGTCGGACTGAGCGGCGTGGGTGCACCGCCTCTGAGGTGGCGCAGAGGTTGGGACAGCAAAAAAAAAGTGTTTCAAATCATATAGCAAGACGTCCGAGGGTCAACTGGCATCAGGACATCAGTTAAAGAGAAGAAAACTACGTTGATATGGTGTCGGGATTGTGCCCAAGTTCCTGATGTCTGTTTGTGAAGGGAGTGAGTGGATGGAAACATGGGTTACTTGTGCTGGCTATTGAAGAAAGGAAAGGATTTCAGAGTCGTGTGCCTGCACTCACATGTTTGAGAAAACCGTGGAGCATATATGCATGCTGAGCGATTAGTAGAAAGCTCAGGGAGATTTGTTACATGTACAATGTGCAGCTGAAGCGGAGGGAGAGGACAGAGACCGATCGACCGCGCCATAGATACCGTGAGGATTTGCAGGAAGCATCTCTCATAGTTTTGTCAAAGGCACTGAAGGTGCCATGCGTAATTCTAAATTGAAGGCCGCAGCTGTCAAGTAAAGAGAAGACCATCAGGTAAGCTATGGGAATAAAAGATGATAAAAAAGGGATGACAAATGTTCATTATTTGAAGAATAATATGATGATTCATATGCTTTCGTTCTTCTTTCAGGAACTTTTCTCCGGTTACAATAGGGCTGTTTTTCTTTCTTTTTTTTTTATAGAGAGGGGCACATGTACAGTTTGTGGTTTGTTTTGTTATTCGACGAGATGACATAGAGACTGAACACTGGGAGAGAATGGTCATAGATCTGAGAGGACCGGAAAACTGTGTTGATGGAAACAGTTATTTTCGTTGATTTGTGTGTGTGTGTGTGTGTGTGTGTGTGTGTGTGTGTGTGTGTGTGTGTGTGTGTGTGTGTGTGTGTGTGTGTGTGTGTGTGAAAAAGTAGATAGAATTTGTATGTGACTGGTGTGCAAAGTCTAGTCGTTTATTAACAGGGTGGACCATCTTTTGTCTAATTGGTTGATTGACGACGTTGCGTGACAATTTTCAACGGCCATTCTCAAACGGTCCTCGTGTGAATTGTTGAGCGATGGAGACGATGTGGAAGACGATGAAAAAAAACGATGGGTTGACAACATTGCAGAACGGACGGGGACAACATTTGTAGATATCCAAGCTTTGGCGCACAAATGACAGAACACGATGAACTTGTGAACTATTCTTCACTGTGGTGCCTGGATGACTCCCATAACATTAATGGAGAAAAAGGAAAAGGTTTTTAATGAATGAAATTATCTGGGGGCAGAAGAGAGTGTTAGACACACACACACACACACACACACACACACACACACACACACACACACACACACACACACACACACAGGGGTATGAGCCAATTTACATCACCGGATTAATCTAACTTGCCTCATAAAATGCTCGTGAGACACTTGTGAAGATCGTGATTGATGTCCATGGTTTGGTGTAGACCTCCTCATCAAAAGCTTTAGAGGTGAAAACATTGAAATATTTACTTCAGTCCGTCTATGATTAAGTACAGTAGCATTCCTTGAAAAAAGTGGAGTTATTGCTAGCAGAGTGCTCATTTCTTTCAAAAACACCCCTGCCTTTTTATTACTGTGGTTCTTGCTTGCTTGTTTTGGGACGTAAGAAAACAACCTTTTCCAGTTCCCATGATGCTTTCTTCCACAACGGTATCGCCTTACCTCAGGGCATTCAGCTGTGTATCAGTTTGTTCCCAGTGGTTGGCAAAACGCTATTGATATCAGGCAGGAAGCGCATCTCCAAATTTCATGGGCGTGGGGGTTGCACTGGAAGGAAATAGTCGATTCGTTCCAGTAGATGGGGAAACAAAACTGCGCAGGCCTTCCTACGGCAGTATGCCTGACGCTATCTTGAATAGTGTGAAACTGTCATGTTTTGACTTTTGCATTCTCATATCGGTATTCGTTTCCCTTTTATAATGCTTTCCTTTTTACGGTTTCCCCCCTCTGTGACTGTCATTTCGTACCCCTTTACACCAGAGTGCGGTACGGAAGATGCCTGTTTGTGGGTCTGCATGTACTCTATAGCACCCGCACATAACACACGACTACCCTTTCATTGCTCTAAGATTCCTTGGGTGATTGTTTGCTTTTTTTCGCAACTTTCAGGCGTTTCGAGAATTATGGAGCATTTTGAACCACCTCTTTTCACGTGTTTTACTGCTTTGCCTAAAAATGTCCTGACTCTCCTCAATCCCCAGGCGTCTTCTGGACACACCCCATCTCTCAGCCTTTCTGCACACGGAGTTCAGGAAATAACCTGGAACGTAACGTCTTACCGTATACGGTCTAGCCACCAACATTTTCATTTGTCCTGGACGGCTCTAGGTCCTAAACCATAACGTCTTGCCACCACCATTCCTTCTGGACAGCCTCGATTCAAGACCCCGAGGGCAGCATCGTGTGGACACTCCCTGGGTTCACATCAAGCCGTTTCCACTCATTCCCCTTTTCTCATCAGAAACCTTAGGTAGGGGGGTGGCGAGACAGAACACACTCTGCACCTGATTCTTCAAGGGCACGGTGTATTATATATGTGCAGGGAGGGAACTCCTTGGCTTTGAGGGGACACCGACCGACAGTTCCTGCACGGCGCTGAGGGATCCTCACCTGAAGCAACTCCAGCTGGGACCCAGCAGAAACGGTGTAACCATCTACGAGCTGCTTGTGTGAGCTTGGCGTGCGTGAGGGACTGTTTTCGTGTGAATTCGAGAGGCACCTGCCTTTTTGCTCACTTGTGTTTTCTATTCATCTGCCTGTCATTCCCTCTCTCTAACCTCTCCCGTGCTGCCCTTTCTCTAATAGGTTATTGTTTTAAATCTGCGTGGTTGTTAACTATGGAGGATAAGGAAGACTGGGTGGGAGGATTAAAAAAAGTAATGCTAGGAAACTCGATTTCATTTTGTGTGTGTGTGTGTGTGTGTGTGTGTGTGTGTGTGTGTGTGTGTGTGTGTGCGCGCGCGCGCGCGCGTGCGTGCGCGTGCGTGCGTGCGTGTGTGTGTGTGTGTGTGTGTGTGTGTGTGTGTGTGTGTGTGTGTGTGTGTGAGAGAGAGAGAGAGAGAGGAGAGAGAGAGAGAGAGAGAGAGAGAGAGAGAGAGAGAGAGAGTACATGAAAAAAAGTCATGCCTTTCCTGTTAGTGTTCTAGTGGTCTGCACCCTCAGGAGGGAACCTGCACAAATGCTGGTTCCCGACTCCCTAATGGAGCTCACATTGTCGTCAGTAAGGGGCTCAGTAGGTGGCTGGTGTCTTGCATACATTGAACCAGAATAGGCACCATAGAATACCACGGCCTGACTCGGCAGCAGTGCAATGCCTCCTCTGGTAGACTGCCTCATTATGACTTGATATTGATTACCCATGGTAACTGCCGATGCTACAGCTGCGATGCCACGAACTTGGCTGTGGTGATTTATGACCGAGCTCCAATGAGTAACGCTGGAGAAATGTCACCGGGGAGCGCATAGGACAGGACACCATCTTCTTGTTGTATAGCCGGAAACAGTATACGTGCGTAATATTGATCACCGCTTATGTGCGTGCGATACTGACTGCGGAGGTCGGACACGTCAGACGTTTTGTGAACAAAACACACGAGGCACGCCAGAGAACTGAACCATACAAATTTTAAATGTTAGACATATCGTAGCCCAGGTTATAGCTCTCTGTTCCAGGCCTTTGAACCGAGTGACCCGCAGCCTTAGTCTGGGCCTAGGAGTGACGAGCTGCCGTAGGTCGCTGGGTCCTCGCTACAGGTGAGCAGCGTCACCAGGGGACCGTCAAGGAGAAGCCTGCACAGCCCTGCCTGGAGACGATTCTACATCCCTGTCCCAGAACAGCCCCTCCGGCACTCTCCAGCCCCGTTGTTCCTTTCCTCCCCCCCCCCCCCCTCCCCATCCAATCCCGCGCAGCACCGCTTCAAGAGTCGTCTTTACCGCAAAGCCGTCATCACGCAAACAAAACCCCAAAATCCAGATTCCAAGGAAGCAAGGGTGGGAATCCGAGCCAACTAGTATTATATCCTATAATGTCGGCTAATGCCATAAAAAAAAAAAAAAAAACTAACTTCCCTACTCGGACCGAAAACGTGGAATGGTTTCCCATGAACGAGGGGAATCTTCGGGTTATATATCTCACAGTAAGTTTCCCGCCTTATGCTATAACCGTTAACAATTCAGAACAACAAGGCATTGGAACCAACAGAGAGGCAAAAAAAAAAAGAGAGAAAAGTTTATACCCATTTTTAAATGAACGAACAAGACAACCATCAAAAAGAAAGAAAGAGGAGAAAGACGGAGAGAGAGAGAGAAGAGAGAGAGAGAGAGAGAGGGGGGGGGGGGGGGGGGGGAAGAAAGGAAATGGTACTAATTGTTAACGTTACTTAAGGCTGAGGATTCAAACCTGACCCCCTCAAAAACCGTAAGCATTTAACACAAAGATGGGGTGAAGGATGAACAACCAAGAAAAACGCTAATTTAATGCGACTCGTGGAGGAAGTCGGAATGAGGCAACTTCGCAGTGTTGGCCTCAAGACCTATCAAAAGGTGTTACCACTGTTCGACGAGACATCAGTAGTGTGAGGCCCCTCTCGGAGGGACGACCAACGAGATCTCGACGTAACCCGCTTCCTGTAGCTGAGTACCCCCATTCTAGAAACGAGTTATCCTCTTAAATACTAACAGGGGAGGAGAACTCCAACAGGCCTACTAGAGTTAGTTCCCCTAGCATTTGCTCTCAAACCAGGCGACAGAAAGCTGAATTGAATGATGCGCGTAAAGCACGAGGGTTTCGTAGGCTCAACCTGAACATGGTTTCTGGGGTGAACACAGAGGTCTTCAAGTGCAAACAAACAAACAAAAAAAAAAAACTACTTGACAGTGGAAAAAGTTTCAGGTCGAGGCCTTCACGCCTGTCTGTGTGTCAGACAGGTCGTGACATCAGTTGACGTTGAGTATGGGTGTCATTAAACCGCGGTTTCTCACTTTTGAATAACTTTTATCCTTGCATCTAATGATGGTTGGATGCGTTTCTGTTTTGATTTCATAAAGTTGAACAGTGTCACTGTTTTAACTACGTATGACCTGGACGAGGTGTTTGCGCGGAAAATGTGTCACGCTCAGTATTTTGTGAAGTCAGACTTAACAGTAGGAATAAATTATAGGTAGAGCTTGACAGCACGTCTTCAATGACGACCCCCCCCCCCCCCCCCCTTTTTTTTTTTTTTTTTTTTTTTAAGACAAATTTTCCAACGCCAAATACCTAACACTCTAAGGCTGTTGAGCCGCATCCAGATCATGACCCCCAGATGCCTTTCTGCTGCCAACCTTTCTTTTTTTTCTTTTTTTTTTCTTTTTTTTTTTTTTTTCTGGCGCTGCCGGGATTCAAATCTTCAACTTTTGGATGGGTGGGCGCCCTAATGCGTGCCTTTTTTGAAACGGATGGCTACCCACATCGCTAACAGAAACCTATTCAAAGTTTCGAAATGTAAGCTTTTTGAAGTTCACTTGTGTTGCTCCTCGACCAGATTCAGCTGGAACTCTTTTCAGCCACCTCTGCCATTCTCTTCAGAGTTCTGGTCCTCTTCTTACCTGAAATCCGAGCTGCGTCATTAGGTCATAGGCCGATGAGCCTGGAAATCTTCTTGCTCTAATCTCTATGGTGAGGACGTGGACCTGGAAGCGAGATTCCCTCAAGCTGCTCGCTACACTGGCATACGTCTCAATCTTGTAAATGTGAGCTTGCTCCGTTCTTATTTCATATGACACAGTGAGTTCTACTAGATCATTTTTGTTGTGACGAACTTGGGTGGAGAACAATATACGGACATATACCCTCTCTTCGTGTCGATTTCCGGATAGTTTTCCCAATCTTGAAGGTCTGCGGTGCATTCCCAATGGTTCACTCCACCCACCAAGCTCTGCCTCCACGCTTTTAATATCACAGCTAGTCTAGATCATGCCGTGTAGAGTGTTGAAGCTTCAACTAGCATACTGCTTACTACAGCAGTGCTAATCGCGTGTACGATCTCCTTAAGCACTTGGTTGTGCCTCCATATATACCTTCCCTGGGTTAGTGCTGCTTTGCACGAACTTAGAACATGTTCCACTGTTCATTTGCTGTTCTTTTTCGATTGATACACGCTAATGTGATCAACACAACTCTCTAATTCGATTTAAAAAAAAAAAACGTTGGTGATGAGTTAGCTGGTTTGTTTGAATGATTGTTATGCCAAGTTCGCCACCTAATCAACGCAAAGGTTGCAAGTGTATAACCTGGAATGTGGTTTGGCCCTGCCATTTCGCGCATTCGCTATATAACACTACAGGGGAATCTCAGTTAAATCTATAAAGGTTTTTTTTTTTTTTTGTTTTGTTTTGTTTTGTGTGTGTGTGTGTGTGTGTGTGTGTGTGTGTGTGTGTGTGTGTGTGTGTGTGTGTGTGTGTGTGTGTGTGTTGCTCTTAAGAGGAAGGCTGTGCTTGTTTCAGTCGGAAATCTGGTCGTATATTTCAAAGAAACGACACTGCGCGTGGTTGTGGAAGATGTCAGTCTGTTTCATCAATACATGGTTCATTCAGCTGGCCACTTGGAGAGCGAGAACCTCTCGTTTGAAAACAAATGAAGGTGGACTTTTCATCTGACTTCATGCTTGTCTTTCAGATGACAAAATATGAGTGCGTGTGATTTCACGCATGTTTTTCAGGGGACAAAAATATTGGTTGAATGGGCAGGTGAATTCTGCATTGAACAGAAAATAGTTCCCAGTTTCCTTTTTCTTTCTATCCTGCGAAAGGACGCTCCACGGAAGTTACCTGATCGTGTTTGTGAAGTGTTCATCAGGCAGAGTGTTTGATGGATGGCATGAACAGAACACTGCTCCTTCAGCGGTCCTGAATGCCAGGGCTTGGTGTCGTTATGTAACAGTTGCTCCAGATGTGATTCCAAAGTATAGCAATGAACCTTATATCACAGAATTAGGAACAAGGCATTTAGTCAACTGTGTGGAGGGAGAAGGAGAGGTTACATGTCTCCAAAATGGATGGGATGACTGGTTTATTTTACTTAAAGAGCTAACAAAAATGTGCGTGATAAGATAACGAAAATATTAGGTCGGTTTCTACAGTAATGATTTATCACCTAAAACATATAGACGTGAGAGTCTTGATGTGTGTTCTATCCTTATTAAACGTCAAACAGAGCAAACGAACTGATGATTTTCCAACATAACATGGTACATAATGGGCTGAAAAAAATGTTATTGCACTGATCATTTTCAGAGTCGACTAGTATTACATGCAAATGATGAATGCGTGGTATGGACACGACAATATACGGATTAATTGTGAATTCAGACCAAATCAGACAGAATGACATTCGTATCAGCCACCTACAATGTTTACTGACCACCACACTTTCGTTGATTTCGGAGCAATACCCTTCATACGAATCACAAAATCTAGCTGATGTATTGTATCAAACGCAGCGCTAAGATCACGGGCTGTCTGAACGGAAATCTGAGTCAACTGCCAGCAAGAAGAGACCCATTGTAACAAAAACAAAACAAACAAACAAACAAACAAAAATTAAGGGAAAAAAAAAAAGAAAAATAGCACTGATCTTGTAAGATGGAAGCGAGTCTTTAATTTAAAAAATTGAGATAGGAGCCTGAAAATCTTTTCGGCAAAATGCAAACAAAATGAATGTTTTGAAATTGTCTAGAGCTCCGTGAAATGTTCAGGTTCAGACGAACTGTCTTAAAGAAAGTCTTACAGTTTCCGCCCTTAAGCAGGCTTTTACTCTGTCAGTTAACAGTGAGGCATCCAAAACAGCTGGTAAAGGAAGAATCTCATCAGCACATCCAAGAAAGCAAATGATGTTGTGGGCGTATTAAACTAACATTACTTGCCGGACATTCTAAACATGGCCTGAGTAACACTGTCTGCGAACAAAGCATCAGAGTCACTTGCAGCCCTAACAGAAAACAAACGTTTGGCAGCATCAGACTGTGAAGAGGGAAGCAGTGTGTGTGTGTGTGTGTGTGTGTGTGTGTGTGTGTGTGTGTGTGTGTGTGTGTGTGTGTGTGTGTCTCTCTCTCTCTCTCTCTCTCTCTCTCTCTCTCTCTCTCTCTCTCTCTCTCTCTCTCTCTTGGATGATGTATGCCGTCACCACAGAAAAAGTCTGGCAACACTTGGGAGAGCTGATACAGTCCATACACTAAGCACAGGACGGTGCTGCTCTTTCCTAACGAATGTACATGTCAAACAGAAATTCTTCTGCCAGTGCTTTGCCGGTGCATTTCTGTGGTCGTCATGAATAGAAAAAAAAAGAAGAATGAAGAAGACAGATTTAGATGTTTAAAAGTACGGAAGAGTACGAGGATGACATACAGGAGATGATGATTCTCATTACCACGGCAAATACAGAAAACAACAACGAAATGCAAAAAGTGGAATAGGATACAATGCTGCATATAATCAACGTGGATGAAAAGGGAGAAAGAATAAAAACAGTTAAATGTTCGTCAGAATATCAAGATTTGGTAGACATTTGTAACGGGAGATGAATGGTCAGAAAATGATTTTGTTCATCTTGTAAGGAAAGATTTTATTGGAAGAAAAATACAAGAAAAGATTGAAAATGAAAGAAAGCAAGCAACAACAACAACAACAACAACAACAACAACAACAACAAAATAATTAATGCAGCAAGTGCCTTATGATAAGTCAACACATTACAGAGAATTGAAATGAAAATAAACAAAATAAAACTGTAGACAATTGAAATGGGAAATGAATAAACTGGCGGCAAGGTTAGAGTGTTACAATGGTGGAAGAACGACAACGAAGTATAGGCCTACAAACAGGATGAAAACCTGGCTATGTAACAAATCATTCTGTTGATAATCCATACTGTAGAATTGTTCATTATCTCTTGAACAGCAGCAGTGAAAGGTAAGAGAAAAACGCACACAAAGACCCCACGTCTGAAAATGAATTTGGACAGGAAGCTGGTCGTAAAAGAAATTGTAACCCTGTTCGTATGATTGCCAACAAATGACATCCTCAAGCTAAAAAAACTGGCCAATGCAGTAATGTTTATAGCACCGAAACACTGTATACAGAAAGTACAGTGGAAAATCTTAATCAATTTAAGAAAAGAAATCATAGCGAAAGAGAGTAAATAAAAAAAACAGATCAGCGCCGAAATGTCATATACAGAGAAGGGGGAGGTGTGTGTCTGTGTATGCGTGTGTGTGTGTGTGTGTGTGTGTGTGTGTGTGGGGGGGGGGGGGGGGGGGGGGGGGGGGGGGTGGTGTTAAGAGTGATCGCGAATGAACACATTAAGAAAACGAAATTGTGATCAAAGATATTAAACATAAAATAGATCCGTGTAACTTACTGTACAGTACTGAAAGAAAGCGTTTTTTGTTTGTTTGTTTGTTTGTTTGTTTGTTTGTTTTTAATTAATCAGCAAAGCGGTTGTACGATCTTCCATTGCTTGATTGACTGATGAACTACAATATGCTGCTACAGCATTTCAGATCCATTCCATTCCGTATAGAAATCAAAGGAGTAACAGGCCACAATTTACATCTTGCAGGTTTGTAAGAAAAAGTTGTGAGATGACAAAAACAAGTATGTAGATATGATCGTTTCAAATGACTTACGAAAAAAGAAAGACCCTACACACACCAATGTCAACACGAGAATTTGGATTAAAATTGGAAGAACATTTCCAACAAACCAGGTTCCTTCTTGCGTTGTGTTCATTTACTTCTATTTCAAGTATTCTTGTGCGGTTAGGCGCATGTTTTTGAGTGAACTGTTGTCACAAACATATCAACAAGTTTTATGTTGTAGACGTCAAATTGTTGTGTCTTCATGCGATCAAGAATCGTCGTGGGTCGTGTGAATGCATATAACACTGTTGAATCAGTGACCGACTTTGAAATGTCATTATCAATACAATACACTTGCCTTTCACTTTTTGGGAGATCATTTCCGCCATACCTATCGTCTATTTTTTGTGTGTACCAGTCATTATGTAAACTCAACTTCTCCAGCTGGAAATTCCTGAACATCACTCCGCGCAAACTCAAAATCGTGTGGCGAGCGTTCCTTTAGCTTTGCCGCACCAAAAACGTCGGATTCACTGCTTTCCATTTCACAAAATCTTCCGATTTTATGAGCTTTCTAAACATAGCTGAAACATTTATATCAATTAAGCAATTTAATCTACATTTTAACAATGGACAAAGTCTATTTTCATTCGCCCATTTTGGAATATGGAACGTAATAAGAATGGGCAAATCGTCATATCATGAATATTCAAAGACAAGAAAAGAACAATCACACAAATCGAACTGTGAAACCACAGACATTTCTCAGGTGTGTCACTCGAGAAAGTCTTTTATCTTAAACTACAGCCAGTCCGACTAGCTTACTTAATTCAATGAACTTGGACTGATTAAGGAGACATGTCCTCGAAGAACTACATAACAATTTACATTTAGTAAACTTCGAACGTAATTACAGATGTCACTTTGAAAGAAGGCGATGACGTAAGGCGGGCACAGTTGACCGATCAAGCGCCAGCTGGAATGTGTCACTTATTTCATTCGTATCGCAGTCTCTTCATTCTGTTCATTCTCTCAGCAATCCATGTCATTGTGCTTCCTCTATTTCAGGTTTATGATTACAACAATAAAATCTAATCGACGCGATAATACACTGTTTATGTATTTGCGTAATGAGCTTTTCTCTATAATGATCAGATTTCAAATGCTTGTAAATGGACCAGTTACTACTTTTGTCGAGAAACTCCTGGAAAGCTTGGGTGAATATTATCTCTTTTATACATTGTTACGCAAAATGTTTAAAAAAGATGAAGCAAATAAATGAATTACCAGCTTCTGTTAAAATTGCTTTAATGCTGCAGAGCCACAACGATGTTATAGCTTATTATATAGCTATGTTATAGCTTGTTATATTTATCAAAGAGCGAACGTACTACTCTATACATTTCACGCGATTAAAAAAAAAAAATTCAAATGTTTGAATTGATCCAGAATCTGGTCACCCCTCATTTTGCATTGAATAGCTTTTGGAGATTTTTTATGTCTCAACATAACGAATTAAGTCAAATTCTAAATGTAATTAATATCAAGCTGCCAAGAAAACGTAGACAAACAAATTACAAGACAAAACACGACGCGCTTCGACCTCTTAGGTCTACTTCAGGCAAGATACAAAACACTCAGGACAACGAAAATGAACGAGCAATCACTTATCTTCATTCACTTCGCGCAAGATGGGCGTTGAATGGGTGTTGAATAACGCGCCGTGTTTTGTCTTGTGATTCGTTTGTCTACGTTTTCTTGGCGAACGGTTCGCTATTAATTTCATTAAAATGTGTTTAGATTTCCGCCTGCAGTGGCCTCACTTAGCAACTAGGATTAATTCAGATAACCTCAATTTAAATGACAAATGCAGTCCAAATATTTGAGCAGTAGTTTTGTAGCCTTGGAATGCTTTGAATCATCGAATTTCACACCCATACAACAGAACTGATTCAGAAAATGTATCAAAGAAATCTCTAGCTAAATGCACGTGGTAGATTTTACTTTCAAGCCTAACTTAATAAGTAGTAAAAACATTGTTTTTTTTTCTTTCTTTCATTCACGTCAATACACGTCTTTTCGGACCTCCATTGCCGTAGAACTCTGAATTCAAATACTTGAGAAATTATATCGTTTTAACACAATCATTTTCATTATCAATTAATTAAGTGTGACATCTATTGTACTTTTTTGTTTCAGAACAAACCAACCCTTTGAATACTTGAACACGGCATCTCAAACATCTTGCGATCCATCGGCGTTTCTGATGATATATATATATATATATATATATATATATATATATATATATATATATATATATATATATATATATATATATATATATATTATCATTGGCATATGAATCATTAAAAAAAAAAAAAAAAAAAAAAAAAAAAGCTCACACACATATAACAAAATCCGTCTTTTTGACTTTTGTGTCCAGTAACCACCAAAGGTCAGCCATTTTGTATTTGACATATTTCAAGATCATTCGCACCTTATGCAAACAAAGGTAGTCATGGGTTCTTACTACAGCATACACCTCTGTAACTCGTAAAAATGGCTGACACTGGACATTCTAAAAAAACAAACAAACAAACAAACACGACACAATATTCTTTTACTAAAGAAAAATCAGAGCAAATTAGTTCTTCTTCGACCATGCCCCAAATCATTTAGGAGAAATAATTTTGAAACAGGAAGGGGGTGTGTGGGGGGGGAGCTCTGGCTCGTGTCCAGAGCTCTCCTCTCCCTCCTCTTAGATTCAGGTGCCACATTTTGACAGTTTTGATACTTGAGTCTTAATTGTTTGAGCAAGTAGAATGATCGTCAACTTTCAGCCACTGTCAGTGTTGTAAGGTTTCTTCATCACAACAGTTGGTCAAATGTGGCCTTGTTCACGGGAAGGTCCGTGTTATATTTAAAGAAATGTCATTATTTTTTTTTCCTTAGAAATAGGCAGTCCTCAGTCGGCTCTACCCAGGTAGGCAGCCCGCCGTGCAAATGAGAACCTGGACTGTAACGTGGTTAGAAGTGTGTGTCTTATCACGCGCTGGCCCTGTATAAGTAGTTTTAACAAACAAATAATAATAATAATAATAATAATGGTAATAACAATGATGACAACAACAACAACAACAATAATAATAATAATAATAATAATAATAATAATAATAATAATATAATGACAACATCAACAACAACAACAACAACAACAACAACAACAATAATAATAATAATAATAATAATAATAATAATAATTATTATTATTATTATTATTATTATTATTATTATTATACGTTTCGACTCGACTAGGATAATCGTTTTGCAAAGATCTACCTACGATCATCCTTTTTTCTTCATGTTTGTTTCCTTCAACAGCGCTGACACATTCAGATTTTTTTTTTCAATCCTTCAGTCCCGCCCTTATAACCCAAATATCAACACAGAAATTGCAAAAATTGAATTTTCACTGTTCTATACAGTCAAGGAATGACAAGTTATAAGAGTAAGGAGATGTTCTCATTTTCTTGTCACCAGCATGATGATACAGAATTATATGTTTCATCCTTTTTGCTCTTTTGTCTGCTTTTTTATATAGGTGTGTTCTGCTCTCATAACAGAAGAAAAGGACAAGACTGCTCAGAACATGTCAAGATTGCTTGTTCTACGTTGACTCAACCTGACAATCATGACCTGTCCCAGGCAACAGATTTTTGTTGTTGTTGTTTTTTTTTTGTGGGGGGGGTGGGGGGTGGGGGGGGGGAGGGGGGGGGGGGGGGTCGTCGCGGTTTTTTTTTTTGTCATCAGACTGATTTATGCGATGGGGTGTTCTTTGAATCTTTGAAACACGTCAAGAAATGAAACTTAGGCAGAGTCTTCAGTCACTGTGGATCATAACAAAAGAGAGTTCATACCCAAGATATTTTTCGCTGCCCAAGAATCTCGCCAATTTTAAACTATGTTCCATGAGCATAAGCAGTGACAAGGGTCCCATCATCACCTTTCCTTGCATTACATTACCTGGCAGAGGAAAAACCTAAACATGGCACAGACCAGCGCAAAAAGAGCCTAGACAGAGTAGTGCTATGATGTAAATTTTGTAGGCACATTTCATTCGGAATTACTCGTATTAAGGCGTTTTTTTTTTTTCCAGATAATTAACATTTTAAGAATACTGAGAAGTGGTGCATTTGTGCAATATATTTAGTTTTGTCATGCTAGCCTTGTTTCAGGAACTCCAGTACATTTTAATGGACGTAGGTAACGTGTGTATGATTGCACTCAACAAATCAATGTCTAAGGAGAATTCACACTAACTTTTCGCACACCTAAACTATACAAACAAAGAAATGATACAACACACTCTTCTGCCCTGTGCATTTATCCTCAATTTCTGACGCAATACAACTGGCAGCATTGAGAATACTGAAATATCAACACCGCCTTGGCTTTTTACAATTGATGGTAGTACAGAGAAACAGTGCCCTAACCACCACATTCACCACCGTTGACTGATAGTAAGCGAACGAAAGGATTGAAAATGCAGTTGACTTTTCTGTTTTGTATAACTGGTGATAAATAATTATTTCAAATATTGATACCAATGATCCCTGTTGCAGGCAGAGTGACATAAATCACAATGTTATCCCCTGCGTAACAAAACGTAAGGCATTGTTTCTGTAGGTGAAAAAACAATAAATCTCCCAGAAAAAAAAAAAAAATAATAGCTTTTGACTTAAAATGATTTACGAAAAGAAAATGTGCGGGCTTGTGCTAGTATGATACAGTGTAATGTGTGTGTGTGTGTGTGTGTGTGTGTGTGTGTGTGTGTGTGTGTGTGTGTGTGTGTGCATAACAATGCACACACGTACACACACACGCGTGCACACACACACACACACACACACACACACACACACACACACAACACACAGAGAGAGAAGGGAGAGAGAGAGAGAGAGAGAGAGAGAGAGAGGAGAGAGAGAGAGAGAGAGAGAGGAGAGAGACACACACACACACACACACAACACACACACACACACACACACACACACACACACACATACACACACACACACACGCGACTCCATTCTTTCGTTCTGTGACATCGGTGTTACTGTCTTTATGAATAAAAGTCTACTGGAGACTGACTGCACCTGGGGTATAATGCTGTAATTACTTAACACAACTGACGGGTAGTTAACAGAATGAAGTATTTTAGTCACAATGGACCTGTACATTGAACAGTGAGTTTGGTGGTGATATGACGGTGATGTGATTAAGAGATGTAATGGCCCTACTTCAATAGTTCCCAATCAACGGTGTAGGAAGATGCACCAGTAGATTTGGCCAACAGTGACCGGAAAGATCGAAGAAAGGAAAAGGCGGGGAGGAGGGTGCGAGAAATCGAATCACTGGGTCGTCCTGGTAGACATGCTTTTGCAGAAGCCGCTGAATTGTCGCCACCAACACCAGCGAAGTGATGGAGCCTTGTGCTTCTCCCTATCAGCTACTTTTGTGTGGTAAAAAAAAAAAAAAAAAAGTTACGAGAAAGTGGCATTCTGTATGAACTGTCGACGATTGAAACAAGTGTTACGTATTAACACTAAAACATTGCCTAAAACGGAGGCTATTTTTTCTGTTATCTGGATCATGATGCTTTTTCTACATTTTCAGATCTTGACAAAGTTATAGGCGGATCTATGTCTCTAAAAAAAAGTACCAAACCATTATAGATTTCACAACTACTAGAGCACTTTTTTTTTTATATTGAGTGTAATAATATTTTGGCTTCAGATTTCAATGACTGTTTCCAGTCAGGTCGTGCGTCACGTTCTCTCAACTCTGAACCTCTCTGGGGTCCATAATTCTTTGGAGGACAGGGTAGTGTTGGCGTCGTTATGGAAACAAATCTCCTTTCTTAGCACAAACCATTCAGCAGACTTCAGTGTGTCTGGATGTTGCTTTGGTAACCCAAGAGCATCCTAGACAAACTAGAGGGTTTTTTTTCATTGGAAATGTCTTCACGAAGGGATACTTGAAATATGTGGAAGGCATGGGAGGATAAGGGAACCATGACTATCTAAAATTTATGGGGAAAAAGCTTTGAGCTTTCCTGGAACTTGCAAGTACCTGAAGTAGTTTTTGCAGGTATCGGCAAGCACGCTGCCTTGGATGTCGTTTTGAATGACCCTCTGCTCCTAAACATCCTTGGCAGTCAAGATTCCACTGATGTAAGCGTAGGTTTACCTGGTGCAGAAATACTCTGGAAAACCTATCAAGGGAGGTTATCTCCATCCAACTAAGCAGCATGAGATGCAAATGGGTAAAGCAATGATACAGTCTCTTAGAAATCGTGTTGGAACAAAGGCACTTGACGAACAGATCCATAATGTTTCTTAATGTGCGGTCTCATCTCCAACGAGTGCACACAGGTGAACTCTGACAAGTACAATCAGCACATCATCAAAACCGGTAACTCACATCAAGAGACAACTAAACAGAAGAAGATACTACTTACATGAAGCGCACAATCAAGCAGTACATTAGAGAATACATTTATCACGATAAAAACACATTCTTGGCTGATGGATGATGGATTTTAAGTCCTCAGAGTAGAGCAAACAGAAGAATGGACGATCTAAAGAGATTGTGTTTTGTGGAGTGTTCACAGATTCTGCAGCGTTTGAACAGTATCAAGGCAAGATGTTTCTTATTCTTCTTTGCGCGAGTGGGGCAAAAGTTAAGAAGAAGAAGCCAAAATGCCCATTCATTTCCATAAATACCACAGTGCGATATGTATGGAAAAGAATGGCCATTTTCATATACATCATACATTTTCTAATTCAAAATGGTTCCAGTGTAACCTTTACTGGGGTTCCATCACATTGTGGGATTTATGGAAATGAATGGCCAAACAGAGTAACCAGAGGAGGTGCGGGACAAAGAATTCGTTGTGAAAACGTTCATATTCTCTTTGTCTGTAAAGGAATGTTATAATCGTGTAGAAAAAGACACCAAAGCTCGTGTGGATTATAATGTAAATCGGCACACCCCTTACAGCATGTCTTTGTTGGATGTTTTCCCAGGGAAATTTCCAGTTTTGTGTTTTAGACTTAAATATAATTCATTAAAATGTAAATATGTTGATGCTGCAAAATGCATATGAGGGGGGAAAACTTTTGACATTTCAGTACTATTTAATTGTCCCATTATGCGGCAGTACCTACCCAATTTTTGAGTTACCAAATAGTCTTACAATTGACGACGATTTAAGACTCCAACTTCAAATCATTCATTTTGGCTGTTGTATCAAAAATATTCACTTCGCAGTCCTGTTGGTACATTAGTATGATATTTTTCAGTATTTTTGAAGCAAACATTGTTTGTTGTTCATGTTCACTGATTTAAGTTTTATCATTAATTATGTTTTCATTTCATTTCAATGCCATCTTGATGTATATCATTTACAAATATCACAATCGTCTAAAAGCACACCATGTGAAAAGACGTAAAACTAAACAAACAAATAAACAAACACCAAGCAAACAGCCAGAGTTCTTGTGATCCTCTCTGGCGCAGATGTCATCTTCTTCCCCACGCATAAGCCATTTCTCAGTCTTTTTCTTTTGACGCACATTAAATTATCAAGAAAGGAACACGTGTGTGTGTGTGTGTGTGTGTGTGTGTGTGTGTGTGTGTGTGTGTGTGTGTGTGTGTGTGGGCTCGACAACGTGCAGAGCAACTTGCAGAAAGCGCCTTGCATTTTGTTCTAATACGGAATCGGACGCTGCAAGTCACTTGACAGATATCGACAAGCAGCCTGTTTTTTAACAATCCTCTGTTCCTAAACATACTTAGCATTGATGCTGCCACGTAAGAGTTGTGGCCAATACAAGGTGACTTGTCTGATGTTTGCAGTCAGTCCAAACATACGCAACGCAACTCAGTATATCAAGGGCTCACTCATCTTTGGCACAGAAGAAAACTTTTAACGGTCTACCCCGAAGCATGTGCACAAGTCAATACACCATAAGATCTCATTACCAAACATCAATTGTGGGTAGAAAGAACTACAGTCTACACACGCTTACCTGCACCTGACATTGAAGTCTGGGTATACAATTGTGAGGTGTTTGAGTTCCCATCGCTGGAACTGTCTCTGGGGCTCACCACATGGAGCTGCGCATCCAGTGTAAAAGGGCCGTAACCCAGAATGCCACTATATACAGGAAACCATTGTCTGATGAAAAAAAAGTGCAGTCCTATGTGCCTTGAATCGTTGAGTCGTTTGAGGCACTACTGCCATGAAGACCACGTGGTTTTCTGGAAAATCTTTGAAGTAAGTCGTATGCTTTCAGCGGAAATGAAGAACCAATCAGAAAAGGTAACACAAATTATACTGCGCTTGAAATATAATGGAACTGATAGGTAGAAGTCACTCCGATGGTCATCACTGGTCCCACATAAAGCACAGACATGGCATTTGACGACTAATCACAAGTTGAAGACTAGTATATACTATTGATGTACAATGTCTATCGAATTCTTTTTAACTTAAATGAATGGCGCATGCAATGTCTTAGATTCATTTAATGTATTTTAACATGTTAAATTTGGTAGACTGTGAGTGATTATACATTCAGATGGAAAATAACATTTTATATCAACACCGTGCATGTGATCTTACAAGGGTAGGCTGGCTGGCATTTGCTCCTCAATTATGATTTTTCTTTTAAAAATTAATGATTCGTTTTTTTTTAACTTGTGGGATCTTTTCAGTTTCCTCTTGTGATAGCTGGCCAGGTATTGTTCGGTTTGCACTTAATATTCCTGTTCACGATAATGCTATTTACAATAAGAATCTCTTTAGACCTTGATGGAAATCACCCCTCTGACTTCTTCTTCTTCTTCTTAACTCAAAAGTGAACAACAAGCTTCCGGTTCTTTTAAAGCTAGCTCAGGACAGAAAGGCATATGAATGAAAAGAATATGTTAGAGACTCGGTCTTTCTTTCAAGTGATAAACACTTATGCGTGCACCATAGTTTTCTAATTTCTTTAAACAGTCGGTGATAAGTTGGCTGCCTTGTTTGCCTTTTTTTATATGTTGCCAGATTGGATACCTGACCAACGGGAGGATATGTGTTACGAAGATCTGGCTCGACCGTCTGCCTGCAAGTACGTAACCAGGAAAATGCTCTTGGTCATGGCATCGTCGCATTCTGGCTATATAACAGTACATGGGAATCTCAGTAGAATTTATAATGTTTGTTTTCCTGGCTTTCAAGAGGAAGACTGTATCTGTTCCAGATGGAAATCTAGTTGTAATTAGTTTCAAAGAAACGACATTACGTGTAGTGGTTGTAGATGTCAGTTTGTTTTGTCATTCTATGACTTTTTCAGCTGGTCGCTTCCGAGAATCAAAAACTCTTCTTTGGAAGAGGATGAGGACAGAGTTTAGTTCCGATTTCATGCACGTATTTCAGGCGACAAAAATATCAATTGTGCTGCCAGGTGGATCTTGTATCGAAAAGAAAACAAACTGTTTCCGGTTCTCTTTTTCCTTCTTCTCTGAGGACAAAGCTCCAGAGAAGTTGTCCAGTGGTCTGTGGAACTGTTCTGTGGATAACTACGCCAGCTTCCATCACCACGTGGCTTGTAATCACCAGAGAGAGTGTGAAGATGGACGGGATGAAACAGAACACTGCTCCTTCAGCAGTCCTGAATGTCAGGGCTTGGTAGCATTCTGTAACAGTTGTTACAAATTTGTTCATGATGTGATTCCAATATATAGAAATGAACCCGATGTTATAGAATTAGGGACAAGGCACTGTGGTTCACTTGGGGGCAGGTTAAATTTCCCGAAGTGTATGAATGATTGGTTTGTTTCACTTAAAAATATAAACAAAGATGCACATCCTAAGATTACGAAAACACTGGGTTGGTTTTTACAGTAATGATGTATCGTTACCAAATATGTATAGACATGAGATTCTGGATATGCGTTCTGTACTTTATCATGCGTTTAACATTACCGACAAGCTGAGGATTTTCAAACAAAAACCATGGCACACAATGGACGGAAAAAATGCTATTCCTCAGGTAATTTTCAGAGTCGATCAGGACTACTTGCAAACGATGACTGCACTACTTGGGACACGACAATCCACGGATTAGTTTGTGAATTCAGACCAAATCAGACAGAGAAACATTCATATCAGCCAAATGGAATTTCATTCACCACCACACCTGCGTTTATTGCTGGGCAACTATCTGTGATCAAATGCCTTAGTGGTCAGGTGACTCATTCATTTCTAGTGTGTGGTTCTGATCAATACAAAGTGTGTGGCAAAGAACATGTACATTGTACTTTTTCCAGATCGAATGTCACACAAGAACAGTTCTTACGTATTGAAGCATCATACCAGTGGTTCTCTCCTCAGTTTACATGTAATGATGGAGCGACTGCACTTCCCTTCACCCTGGTATGTGATTTCATACATGACTGTGCTGACAAAACTGACGAATCCATCTGTCAATATCCTGCCTGTAGTAACATGTTCATGTGTGCAAATGGCCAGTGTTTGCCCTACCACAATATATGTGATCAAACGTCCCATTGTGACGATGAGTCAGATGAAACAAAGTGTGATACATTTTCCCAAGTAATAATTTTGCACTTGTATATGCCATCCCCTGTTCTCATCAATTTTGATGGCGCTAGAAGATTCAGGTCAGTACCAATAATTCCACGGAGACCTGTCCTGACAGCCACTATCGTTGTCCTGGCGACTTCAACGACTGTCTGCCTGTCTACACTCGATGCAATGGATTATATGACTGTATTGGCCACCAGGATGAAGGAGGATGTGAAGACATGACGTGTCCAGGATTTTTCAGGTGCAGAGCATCCACGATCTGTGTGCACAGTGACCTCTGTGTGTGATGGCTGGCCTCATTGTCCAATGAATGACGATGAGTTAGTGTGTTATGTCTCCTGTCCTGTGGGTTGTCTGTGTCAAGGTCACACTTTTCTCTGCTCTCAGCCCTTCTCCATGGCGCTTTTTTTCCGCATCTTCGCTACTTGGATGCCACAGGTTCTGGTATGACACTGTCTGATGCCAATAACCATGCCTGGATTGTCCACCTGATTCTTGCCAGATGTTCTTTAACCTTCTTGCCTAAAGTGAATGCAAGGAATTTAAGAAAACTTGAACTCAATGAAAAACAATTCATATATGTGAATATGACATGTTTCCTGAGTTTGAAAAATCTTCAAGCATTATCTTTGTCCAATAATCCCGTAGTCTCACTGTGTACTGATCTGACCTCTGACCTCCGGCAGCAAACACTGACGACGCTGGATCTGTCACATACATCTCTAACAGTGTTAGAGACTGTAGTCTTCTCAGCATTCCCTAGACTACAACAACTGAGCTTCAATTTCACGTCCATCCATCCATACCATCAGTCAAGTGGGTTTCAGTTCATTCAGCAGTTGACTGATCTGTACATGGATGGTAGCCCAGTGAAAACCTTTCCACTGGATATCTTCAAAGACCTCTCTCATTTAAGAGTCATAGTCACACAGAATTTTAAGTTCTGTTGCGATGAAATACTCCCCAATAACTTTGATAAATCATCTTGTCATTCTCCCCAAAATGAAGTTTCGTCGTGTGAGGATTTACTGCAGTCGTGGATGTACCGTGGCTTTCTGTGGGTCATCACCTTTCTGTCTCTGACTGGCAACCTGTTCTGTTTTTGTGCACGTCTGCTCGCAAAAAGCATGACATCCTCGAGCGGTTTCAGTGTGTTTGTTATTAACCTTACAGTGGCAGATTTTCTTATGGGTGTTTACATTGCTGTCATTGGAACAGCCGATCAAATATTTTTTATGGCACATATCTTCATTATGAGGAATCATGGAGAGAAACAGTGACACCTGTAAAATGGCGGGGTTTCTGTCTTTCTTTTCCAGTGAGGTGTCAGCCCTGATCATCTGGCTCATTACACTGGACCGCTTCATCGTTCTTCATTTTCCCTTCAGTTCATTTCGATTCGAGAAAACGTCAGCAGCAGCAGTTGCCTGTCTGATAGCATGGATTTTAGGCTATTCCTTAGCTTTGGTACCACTGCTTCCAGTGACTTCACATTGGGAATTCTATGGTCAGAGTGGTATCTGTATACCTCTGCCAGTTACCAGGCTCGAGTTCAAAGGGAAACTCTATTCTTTTAGTATATTCATTGTTTTCAATTTCATTCTGTTTTTATTCATCTCAGCAGGTCAGGCACTTATCTACTGGTCTATTCAGACCAATGCCCTGAAAGCCAATACAACGAGAACGTCTAAGGATATGACCATAGCTCAGCGGTTGATCACTGTTGCAGTAACCGATTTCATGTGCTGGTTTCCCATTGGAATTAGTGGAATACTGGCATCAACTGGTACTTCCATTCCTGCAGAAGTAAACGTGGCCCTGGCTATTTTTGTGCTCCCCTGAATTCTGCGGTGAACCCTTTCATGTACACGTTCAACACTCTGGCAGAAAAACGGAGAATATCCAGTGAAGCCAAACTTTCAAATGGTTGGAATCCTATGCTGACTTGATCAAGAATTAATGTACAAACAGTACAGCTACCCACCTGGCCTTATGGTTGGAATCCTATGCTGATTTCATCACGAAATAATCTACACAAACAGTCAAATGTCTCAGGTAAAGATCCTATATATTCTCTAGTCCAAATAAGTACAACATTTAGATCACAAATTTGATTAACTCTGCCGACGGAAACGCTGAGAACAATATCGAACACGGACATGCATGCAGTCGCACGCACGTATGGGGGTATTCATAACCCCCACCCCCCACCCCCAAGAACATCGATGTCAGCAGATTTTTTATGGAGTATTAGTGAATTATCAAGAATCGTGCAGCCCATAACTGTGTAGCCAGGCATGAACAAGAACTATAATACTGCATCAGCAACCAACAGACTTTCCTACGAGTTCGTCATTACTTGCTGAAGACACTAGAGTTCCGTTTATATCCCAACCCGCCATCTAGTGGGGCCAAATTATTGTCTTGGAGTGGAACTGCAGATTAGCTAGAAATACAGATTGCTTCTTAACAACTTTACATACCATGACTTTGACTTTAACTGTGCCTTTGAGAAGCGACAAGGTAAGCCCCATCATCCACCCTACAACCAATGTCCACTCATATACACCCAGGCGGTGAGATTATTACTGTCAAGCTCTCCTGTTTGGGCATAAAGAGACTCTTCGAAGGTACCTTAGTTTTTTTTCTCCCTTTCACTTTCGATATCTCGCAGGGTGAACTAATATTGAAGCAGTTCTGCATACATTCAGCAGATGTAGCCTTATATGTTACACCAAGCATACTGACCCGCGGTCAGCGGTAGATAAGAGATCGCTGTTTGAAGTCCAACAGATCGACAGTCTTTGGGAGAATCTGCCCTGGAAGAAAATAGATCACGATGCGTCTCCTTGTGAAAGGTGAGGAAGAAGGACTCTCCCCCAGCTGAGTAATACCAACTATTTTATTCTTAGAAACTACACAGCAGAGGAGAAATCAGCTGAAAAAGGCATAACATTAAAAGCTGTTTGTTACAAATTTTGTTGTCCAGCCAACAGGAAAAATATGTTCAGACGAAAGAATTCAGAGTGTACAAGAAGTTTCGTATGAAAATGAAAGCTGTTGAGTTGAATTTGGGTTTACTGACCGTCTTTACCATGCCTGACTGTCTCTATCGATGAACACAATTCATTGAGTCATCATCAGACAAATGCAGCATTTTCTTTTTAGAAACCATATGCAAGCTAGTTCATTTGGAATATCCCCAGTGAGAGCTCGACGTCCTTCATTTTGATTCACCGTCAGCTTTTCCATCAATTAGGAGAACCAGAGAGACTGAGTTGTTTTGCTTGAATATATAAAGTCTGTTCTCACTTGGTAATATTAGATCTTATAAACATAAATACAATCAAATAAATCAAGACCTGAGATTTAAAGAGAAGGGAGAGTGAGACTGTGTGGGGGAACTGGAAGCTTTTGGGATGCATAAACAAATTCGTTAAAGGTGTGAAACAAAGAGTAATATGAACAAACCAAACGCTCAACCAAATTTCTTATAATGTAATTGGTGTTTGTTTGTTTTAATGGATCTCAAAGCTGTAATGTTTCTGTTTGATACTTTATAAATGGAGTTTGAAAGAGAGCACTGACAAAGAACATCAACACCTGATTGTAACGAAACGCTTGACAAACCCACCTGATCGGTCCCACTCAAACCCCAAGCCAAAGACTAGATTTCAAATCTATGCCCACTCTCCCCTCTCAATCCTCCCCCCCCCCCCCCCCCCCCCCCCCCCCTTTATCGCTTAGAACAGTGTGAGCCGCCTGACTCACCCTATCTGTGTCAAGACAAAAACTACGTCATGCCGCGCTCCACGTCATTCTTATCGGCCCACATCCCTTCCCCTCACACCCCTCCTTCCCCACACGGGGCGAACCATGCTGCTGAAAAGTTTACATGGCATTGTAACAATGGCCGGTATCACCACCTCCCCCTTCCCGGCACTATCTTTGAGCCCCCCCCCCCCTCCCCCCCTTCTAGTCCGTGACATTAGGGCATGTTGCGGCTCTCACCCTCCCCCCCGCCCTTCCCCTCCCCTTCCCCCACCCCCCACCTGAGCCACATGCAGCTTCACTTCCCACAAAGGGTAACCGGCAGACCTCCCTCCTTCTCCTACCCCCCCCCCCCCCCCCCCCCTTCATTCATGTGTACTGCGGACCTTTGGTAAATAATATCACTGTCTTCCCTACAATGGTCTAAATTAGCATTCATCTATATGGACGCATACATCAACCGACCGCTGATTTCAGTGAGCCAGCGCTGACGAAGTTCAAACAATTTCTGAGGCGAATGATGGTAAGAATAGATCCCACCCCCTCTCACTCCTGGTGTTTGACTGCCTGTAGATAGATCAGAACAGTGAAAGACAAAGGGACGACTAGAAAGAAGGCCTGTAGCTGGGTCAAATTCGGCCAAAAAAATGGCTTCACCTTAAACTAATGCCTTCAAATCTAATTTCAATTGTTCTGAGTAGATTTATGGTCTTTCTTCAACATACCAAAACTTTGCCAAATTCGGGTGGGGCAAAATATTTTATTTTTGCATTAAAAGTTGGCTTCCAGACAAGTTTTTTTTTTTTAAATGAGTGAATAAACAGTTTCATTCAAATGTGACAGTATTTTCCAGAATTATGATCTAAATTGGCCACATAAGATTCATGCTAGTTCGCTCCTAATTTTTGACAGTGACACAGATATCTGGATCGGATAGAATAGAAATAGTACTAGAAAATGTACATAATTTCACTGGTAACCTCCTGGTACTTCTCGATCTTAAATCTTAAGACCACCGTTTCATTTCCAGGAAAAGTGAGTTGGGATTTTGTTTTACATTTTCGAATCTGTGTATTGGTTTTATATACGCTGTGTGGGTTAACATGGTAACTTTGTACAAATACTTGGTGACATTTATCAAACTGATGAATGATTATTCTGTGTAATAGTTTGCTTGCCATCATATGGCAGAAGCTCTCTCCCTGCCTGGTTATGATTCTTTGTTAACAATCTGACCACTATTCTTTGTGTTCACCCTGACTTTTGTCAGTATGCAATTCTATCTGTTAAGATGATAAGTCTATGGGTAAATTTTCAGAAAAAAACAGTATGCCTGTGCTAGGTTAAAAATAAACTGCTAAGCCGATTTACAAATACTGGTGATTGCTGGAATGATTTGTGGTGTATGACTAAGTCTACACCACATGTGTCCTTGGACTAAGTGTAGCCCAAGTCAATGAGATTTAATTCATAAGAAAACAGGGAAGAGTTGTCTGACTGAAACTGTGTAACATTGTATTACTATCTCCAACCCTTTTGTAAGCTTAACGCAGCCTTTAAACAAAAATGGAGATTGATAGTTGTAGTAGAAACTCTACCATAGACAAAAACTTTGCTGGCTGAGTCTCACACCTCTTCTGAAAGTACACAAAGGTAAAACGTGTGCAGTCAACAAACCAGCCATCAGATTCTCACCTACAGACCAAGTTCTCTTTATCGCAGAACTGGGATCCTGGTCACGCCACACATTGTGGCAAAACCATACTCTGGGGCTACGCCAGAAACGGCGGAATGCCAGACACCATGGCTACATTCTAAACCATTCTAAACTCTAAACTCATCAGGAACGCCTTCTACCTCATGGAGATGTGGAGGCCTGTCACTGGCCACAGTGTCCTCATGGAGAAGTGGAGTCATGGCCACAGTGTGTGTCCTCATGGAGAAGTGGAGTCATTGGCCACAGTGTGTCTTCATGGAGAAAGCAAGGCCAGTCACTAAGGGCACACCGACTTTGCAGGGGAAGGAACTCGGTGACGTTGTGGTCCTCCTTCCTACTGTTCCCTCTTGTCCTAATGAACGGCAGTCGCTCATGGTAATTCATCAGTTCCTCATCTCAGTCCCGTGACCCAAGTGGTCGTAGAGTGGACGTAAGGGACGACTCTGTCAACCTCCTTCTCCATCGTGGCTGCCCCTCTGTTTCTCGCAGGAGTTCTGGTAGCCTGAGGTTTGTAAATCATGATATGTCTCTCTCCAACTGACTGTACCACATTGCAGCTCGTTGGGCTGGTGTTGAGTGTGCTACTGTACGTTATGCAAAGTCTGCTGTGGTCATGCTGCTCTTGCATTAACTGGCCATCTCAGAGCGTTAGGTACCCAGCGGTCCGCTAATGACTCGTCTTTCCTATCGCACCTGACACTTGATGAGTAAATAGTCGAGGCCGAGAAATCCACACTATTCCCAGGTGTAGCAGGTTGAGCATCTGTTTTGGCTGCGTAATGTTGTCCAGATCCTACGCCAGTGAACTCTTTCCTGCTGTTCGGTGTGTTGTCTGCGGGTGGTTCGGGTCTCACAGCAGTATAGCAGTGCGCCTAGGACCACTGCTCAGTACATCCTAATTTCTGGTGTGCATGGTTTGTGTTTATGTATGTATGTATGTGTGTGTGTGTGTGTGTGTGTGTGTGTGTGTGTGTGTGTGAGAGAGAGAGAGAGAGAGAGAGAGAGAGAGAGAGAGAATTTGGTTTTATTTGTTTTTCCTATGAGTGCATTATATATGCGCACGCATACGTGTAAGTAGGGAGAAGGGAAAATGTGGGTCTTTTACATACAAACTTCACTGTGCATAGACTGATACTTGTTTTGTTAATGTATAACTGGTAGCAGCAACGAATTCTGACCGGTATTGTAAGGAGCAACCAAGGAAAAGAGTTAGAACACCAAATTTTACACTTAAGATTTTTTTTCTCTAATACGGTAGCAACTGTAATTCTGTTAGAAATAGTAATAAATTTATAATGTAGTAAATTGATATTGTATGTTTGAGTCTCGTAGAACAATACATCAATACATCTAAGCTATACCATAATATCTATGAATGAGAAATTTTGAAATGATGACAATTTAAGTTCACTTGCTCGTAAACAAAAATCTCCTTTTGTTTGAAAACTTCCCAATTTTTTCTGTAAATCACACACACAATAGTAATCCTTAAATAGCCTGTATCACGATGTGTGTGTGTGTGTGTGTGTGTGTGTGTGTGTGTGTGTGTGTGCGCGCGTGTGTGTCTGTGTGTGTGTGTGTGTGTGTGTGTGCATGCGTGCGTGTGTGCGTTCATGCGTGCGTGCGTGCATATGTGTCTGTGTGGTGGGTGGGTGGGTGATTGCATGGGGATAGGGGGTACCATGTCCGCGACGCGTCGATGACCAGCGACATGAAACAAGCAGCCTTGCGGCAGTTCTCTCCACCCTCACCTTAACCTTCTCAAAGCCGCCGACAGCGCGACTTGAAACCGTTATACCGTCAGGGACTTACGCCACTTTAAGGCCATAGAACAGTGAGTAGCTGACACCTTGGCGGCTCTTTTCAAGTACACAGCATCGTGTCGCAGCTTCATGACATCTACCCCCCCCCCCCCCCCCCCCCCCCCCACACACACACACACTAAACAAGGCAGAGGGAAAAGGGTGGGTATCCCACACAGAGAGAGAGAGAGAGAGAGAGAGAGACGGGGAGGAGGGACTGAGAGCATATACATACTAATCTCTCTCTCTCTCTCTCTCTCTCTCTCTCTCTCTCTGTGTGTGTGTGTGTGTGTGTGTGTGTGTGTGCCAACGGTGGGCATCTTATCACATCTGTCCACACCGTCTTCGTCGT
The DNA here is from genome assembly GCA_016801955.1 of Conus betulinus. Lineage (NCBI taxonomy): Eukaryota > Metazoa > Mollusca > Gastropoda > Neogastropoda > Conidae > Conus > Conus betulinus. Next base: position 54,461 of record JADBJO010008524.1, read on the forward strand.
TCATGCTGCCGACAACGGTGACTTCAAAGACCACTCACTCGTGGCTAAGAGGGTGGCGAGGGAGGGAGGAGGAAGTAGTGGGAGATACGGGTGGAGTGAAGTGGGGGTGGGGGGTGGGGGGTGTCATGGAAGAAAGGAAGCATCCACTCGGTTTACGTCTTCCACGCCGCGGACGACGGGGACTTCAAAGACCGTTCACTCGCTACCAAAAGGGTGGCGGGAGAGGGAGGCGATGAAAAGTGGTGGGATGTAAAGAAGGGTTGGTGCTGGTGGCGGGATGGGGAGGACAGAGAGAGCGAGAGATTGTGCATACTAATATATACATATATGTGTGTGTGTGTGTGTGTGTTTGTGTGTGTGTGTGTGTGTGTGTGTGTGTGTGTGTGTGTGTGTGTGTGTGAGTACAACACTATATTAATATGACAGTAAATGGTTTCAGTCAGTGTGTGTGTCTGTCTGTGTGTGTGTCTGTCTGTCTGTGTCTATGTGTATGTGTGTTCGCACGCACTTGTGTGTGTGTGTGTGTGTGTGTGTGTGTGTGTGTGTGTGGTAAACATGAAGAGTGTCGACGATAGAGTTGAAGGCGAGTGCGAGAGATAGAGAGAGAGAGAGAGAGAGAGAGAGAGAGAGAGAGAGAGAGAGAGAGAGAGAGTCGAAATACGTTTTGAATGTGCTGTGATATCTTTATTTGAATAGAATTATTTCACTCCCATCCTTAATTTTATGTTTCTTAGCTGATACTACTTCTAGGTTAATATGATTATACATGGGTCATGAAAGTGTGAGATGATGACGATGATGGTGTGTGTGTGTGTGTGTGTGTGTGTGTGTGCGCGCGCGCGCGCGCGCGCGTGTGCGTGCGTGCGTATATGTGTGTCTATGTGAGGTGGGGAGTGTTTCTGGGACATTTTCATCTTATTTTTGTCCAAATGCTCCAACTTTGGGACGTCTCAGTCTTTTAAGAAATTTGAGAAACCCTTCTGTGATATTTCTCTTTTCCAAAATTCATTTTCGTTTAAATAGTTTTATTTCCATGAACATACACATTGAACACAAAGCACATTTGCCAGGACAACAAGAGGACTCTTATATACAGCCCTGGCAGTGAGACTTGCAGAGTAAACATGTGACTGATGGCGGCCTATAATACAACATATTACCATAACAGACAAATTTAAACATGACAAAAGAGGTAACAATAGAAGTATAGTTAAGTGCTATACTTGTAAACAAAAGAAGAGCCAACATTTAGAATTGGCATTTAGAATTAAAAATGAAATTATGGAAAATCAACAAATAAGAGAAAATGTGTGACAGGATATTGCCTGTTTTGGTGTGGCTGCCTAAGGCAGTCTGGCACACGACAGAATGTGTGCAACACTGGTCGTCTGCAGTGTACAGTAATCAAACCAAATATCATATTCATGTACATCGATAAAGACATAATCAGGACACTGATGTAAACGCTGATGTAAACGCTCCAGCCCCTCTGACATCCATAACTAGGTTGATATAAATGAAGGCATCGTTAATTAAAGAGGTGAAATATAAGTATGCCTAGAAACAGGAAACCTTGAGACTGCTGGTTTAGTTTTCAAAACGCTTTGTAAGAAGAATAAACCTTTGAACAATTTCAAATATATTAGCATTTGTTTCTACATCAAAGGAATTGTTTCCATGCAGAAGATTTCGGATAGAAATCTGATTTGGTGGAAGGTTTAAGATAGATAGTATTGCTCGGTGTTGGTTGTGAAGTGGACAGTGAAGTAGGAAGTGTTCGGATGTTTCTTGTGCATATCGACAAGCGCAAGAAGGGTTGTTTGTTAGGGTGCCGGGTATATAGGTCAAAATTCAAATTGCTCATACCAAGACGCATACGACAATGATTGACTTGTGCTTCCCTATTTCCATTATAGTAATATGGTGGAACTGGATTATCACTAGTGGAAAGGTATCATTTTAGCTGGCTGAATGACTGGGACTGTTGGATATGCAGTGGGAGATTGTTCCACATGATTGTTGTAGATGGAAAAAAAAGAGTTTTTATAAATATCGGTTTTGTGGCGGGGGACTATTCGTTCTGATGGCCTTCTTCTAGGGCAGGGGTTGACTGAGGAAACGAGCCGTGGCAACAAGTTTGATATGTAAGTGGGACAGCTGCCTTGGAGGATCTTGTAGTATGTTATCAGTTTATGTCTTCGACGGCGTTCTTTTAAAGTACAGAATCCAGACTCCTTTAACAATTTTTCGTGACTGGTTTCACGGACAGATCCTGTGATGATGCGCAAAGCATCCATGTGTAGATCTTCTAAAATTTTTGATTGGTACTCTGCGCATCCATCCCAGATTATGTCAGCATAGTCAAATATTGGTAGTATGAATGATTTGTACATTGTCTCTAGAGCCTTTCTGTTCAGCTTGTACTTAAATGAACGAAGACAGTTTATCAGTACTCTGGGCTTTTGTAGCAATGTTGTTTATGTGTTCACCCCATTTACAATTGTCTTGCAAGATAATCCCAAGGTGTTTGTGCTGTCTAAGTTGCTGTAGTAAAGAACTACTAAAAGTCAGATTACGGCTATCAGCATTTCCCCGAAACACATTTAGCAGTTCGGTTTTAGACTCATTGAATCTAACTTTCCAAGCTTTTGCCCAGGCGTCAATTTTATCTAAATCTGCCTGCAAAACTAACGTTCTTGTAGCTGTGTTTTCCATTGCCAGAGACATGCTTGTGTGTCATCAGCAAAGAGTTTGATATCTGAGTCTATATTCTGGATTATGTCATTTATAAATACTAGAAATAGAAGCGGGCCAAGGACAGATCCTTGTGGCACACCTTGGGGAACGCTTTGCTGGGTAGATTTTTCTCCTCTGATTACTACTGACTGGTAACGATCTGAAAGATAGTCACTAAACCAGTTCAACAAGTTACCCTTTATTCCAATGGCTTTAAGCTTAAGCAGAAGACCTCGGTGCCATACACGATCAAAGCTTTAGAAATGTCAAAAATATGGACTGGACAGGAATACTTTTGTCGTAATTTGTCACCAGAGCATCATAAATACTGAGCAGTTGGTAGATTGTAGACCCCCCTGAATAATCCAAACTGAGCACTTGTTATAAGGTTATTAGAAATCAGGAAGTTGTAGATTCTGCCGTGCACACATCTTTCAAAAAGTTTTCCAACACAGCTTAAAAGAGATATTGGCCGATAGTTCGTACACTCATCTTTTTTTTACCTTTTTTGTGAACTGGCGTTACATTAGCAATTTTCCAGAGCTTTGGAAATCTTCCTTCTGTTAAACAACAATTAAAGAATATTGTTAAAGGTGAGGATATAACATCAACTGATGCAATCAACAGTTTGTTATGAATGGAGTCAGGGCCAGAAGATTTTCTTGAGTTGAGATCTTTTATGATTTTTTTAACCTCGGGAACAGTCAACACTATTTCAGTAAGTTGAGACGTAACATTCGGGGTTATGTCGGGCAAGGGACTTCCGTCGTCTTCCACTTTACACTGGTTGACAAAGAAATCATTAAATATGTTAGCCTTTTCTAAATTTGAGTAATATGTCGTACCATTCACGGTTATCGGTGGAATGTTATCTGCATCAATTCCCTTTTTACTCATGAACTGCCTGACAATTTTCCACCATTCCTTATGACCAAATTTAACTGGGTCGATAACTATATAATTCAGTTCGTTATAATACTCCAGTTTCCCTTTCCTAACTCTATCAGTGACTTCATTTCGTAGTGCACAAAAGTTTTCCCAGTCTGTTTGGAGATGAGAAATCTTTGCCCTTTTATGAAGTTTTGTTTCTCTTTTTTATCAACCGTTTTAGTTCATTGTTGAACCAGGGGGCATCTCTTGGACGAATAGTAACTAATTTAAATGGCATACATTGTTTTGCTATGGACATAAACTTATCCGTGAAAATGCTACTTGCTTCATCTATGGAGTTATTAGTCAGTATTTCATTCCAATCTTCATTCCCTAAAAGTTCACAAACTTTTTCTTGGTCTAATTTGTCTAATTAAATATCGTTCTTTGGAATGTGCTTTGCTTGTAAGTTAATTGTTTAAGTACAGCACATGGGACACTGTGGTCACTACAGAATGAGGCAAAATTTCGACTGTTTTAATCATGTCCGGGCTCTGAGTAATAACTAAATCCGGGCAAGTTGCAGTATCATTTGTTATTCTTGTGGGAGAAGTTATAAGTTGCTTAAGCTGATAAGCATCAATATATTTCTCATATGACTGGAAGGGTGGGGAAGTGCATTATCATTGAAATCTCCAAGTATGATAAATTTTGTTAGGGTTCTATCTACTTTTCCTATGCTCTCTTCTATTAGATTCCAGTAGTCAACATGAGCATGAGGGTTGCGGTAGAATGATCCGACTAGTAAGCTCTCTTGGTTCATTTTAGTTTCTACCCATACAGCTTCTAGAAACTGGACTTGTAAGTCTGGGCGTGGTTTACAATAAAGGTCCTCCCTGACATATATGGCTACACCACCATTATCGTTAAACTGTTGGTCTAATCTAACAGGAGGATGAAAATGTTTTAGACATATTAATGCATCAGAGACAGAGGGTGACAGCCATGTCTCAGACACGGTTATAATATCGAACTGGTGGGATTCTGCTTCAAAAAGGTCAATTTTCTTTTTCAGACTACGCGCATTAACGTGTACCACTCTGAGTTCGCGATGTCCGTTGGGACCAGGATTAGGATGAATGTCCCCGGATTTCATAAGTAAGGTATTGTTAGTAGCGGAAGCGTCACAGTTTAAACTTGCATCAGTGGGGCTGGAATGCTCACTATTTCTATGAAATTTGTGTCTTAGTAGAAATGTAGCTACATCAATAATTGAGTATGTAGAAAGAATAAATAAGAGAATTGAGAGTGTCACTTGCTGCATATCTTTTGCAAAAGCTAGACATAGAAAGGGAATTGTAGTTGCCTTGTTTAGAAAAAAAAAAACAGCTTTTGTTGCAGACGGCCAGATATGCCGCTAAACAGACCAATCGTAGCTCTGTACACATTCACGTCGGTACCCATTATGTTACAGAACAGAAAAAAAAAAGAGAGTAACAAAGCCACGATTGGAGAAGGGTGTACCCATACACTGGGTCTCAAGACAAACCACCACACAGGGGCAAAAGTTGAAAAAAATATCACCATGTCGAAGCAAAACATTGTCTATGATCAAATGAATACAAAGTGAATACAAAAGAAGAAAAAAAGGAGTGAAAAAAAAGTTGGAAAGTAAACCACAACCAGTAAAAAATGAACGATTCTTCGTTCCTGTCATCCTGTCAAAGGCAAGGCAGACTGCCTGGTGTGCTCTCCACCCAGTGAGGAAAAGGTTAATAATCTGGCTGCAAATATGACAATTATACAATATGTGTCTTGATAAGAGAACAAGGCACACAAAATTTTAATTAAAAAAAATCCTTTTATAATGATATTCAAGCATGGAAATAGAGATAATGCAGAATTTCAAGTCATCCACCGCTGACGGAAATCAA
>JADBJO010008524.1:65000-75000 GCA_016801955.1 Conus betulinus
GATTTTTTTTTTCATTCCAATCTTTATTTTGCTTCTGTCTTAAATTTGGGTGAGAAAAAATACAGCATCGAACACGCTTTCTTAGAGAAAAGTCCAATCCCGTTCTATTGAGAAAAAAATCTCATCCGATTTCTCTTTTCAGCTTCAAAAGAAACCGGAAAAACATAAAAAGGCAACTGATTTAGTTATGTTGCAGTGTGTGTGTGTGTGTGTGTGTGTGTGTGTGTGTGTGTGTGTGTGTGTGTGTGTGTGTGTGCAATCATACATGTGCATATATATCTGTGCGTACGCACGCGTGTATGTGTAGGCAAGTGAACGCCCGCACGAGTGTCAGCTCTTTGGCATTAAAGGAAAGAGTATACCTTTTTCTATGTCATGCAGTTACGATTTCATATAATTCTGATTGTTTTTAAACCAAAGCCTAGCAGCTTCTTAAGACCTCTTTCTTCAGCTGGACATGTTCACGCACTGCTCTTTATCGGTGACAAGGAAATCTGCCCGACCACTCATCACCCTTCCCTCCTCTCCACCCCTCCCTTCTTCTTGCCTCCCAACCCAAACCCAAGTCTTCACAGTCCTCAGATCCAGCCATGCCAAAGGTAGATCATTAGTCCACAGAAAACACATGTCCGCTCTTTGACTCTCACGAACCTGCCTGGTCTCCATAAAGACCTGGGGAGGGGCCAGCTTACTCGATTGGCTTCTCCTCGCGAAAGGATAGCCGCGATCAATGGCAATGTCTAAAAAGGTATCTTGCACACACACACACACACACACACACACACACACACACACACACACACATACACACACACACACATTCTCTCTCTCTCTCTCTCTCTCTCTCTCTCTCTCTCTCTCTCTCTCTCTCTCTCTGTCTGTCTGTCTGTCTCGCGCGCGCGCGTGCGCGCACACCCCCTCCCCCCCCCCCCCTCCCCTAAACACACACATACGATGCTTGATTCGTGGACAAGAGGCGGAAAATTGGAGGAGAACAAAAAAAGAGTATTCACTTCGAACTGTCCTCATTTTCTTAGTGATTTAAAATCAAACTTATAATCCAGCTAATGGAACGGATTGAACATGGTCATGATCTTTTCGTTTCCTTCAACAGCCATCAAAACAATATGACATCTGAAAACGAGTTTATCACAGCGCCGTAGAGAACGTTTACCACCACGTTCCGTTATGTCCATGGCGACCTCAGCGAAAACACTCACACACCAAACCGTCCCCAGCCACAGCTGACCTCTTTACCGTCCCCAACCACAGCTGACCTCTTTACCGTCCCCAACCACAGCTGACCTCTTTACCGTCCCCAACCACAGCTGACCCCTTTACAGCCCCAAACCACAGCTGATCCCTTTACAGCCCCCAACCACAGCTGACCTCTTTACCGTCCCCAACCACAGCTGACCTCTTTACCGTCCCCAGCCACAGCTGACCTCTTTACCGTCCCCAACCACAGCTGACCTCTTTACCGTCCCCAACCACAGCTGACCTGTTTACCGTCCCCAGCCACAGCTGACACCTTTACCGCCCCCAACCACAGCTGATCCCTTACACAGCCCCCAACCACAGCTGACCTCTTTTTACCGTCCCCAGCCACAGCTGACCTGTTTACCGTCCCCAGCCACAGCTGACACCTTTACCGCCCCCAACCACAGCTGACTTCTTTACCGCCCCCAACCACAGCTGACCCCTTTACCATCCCCAGCCACAGCTGACTTCTTTACCGCCCCCAACCACAGCTGACCTCTTTACCGTCCTTAACCACAGCTGACCTCTTTACCGTCCTCAACCACAGCTGACCTCTTTACCGTCTCCAACCACAGCTGACTTCTTTACCGCCCCCAACCACAGCTGACCTGTTTACCGTCCCCAACCACAGCTGACCTGTTTACCGTTCCCAGCCACAGCTGACCTCTTTACCCGCCCCCAGCCACAGCTGACCTCTTTACCGCCCCCAACCACAGCTGACTTTACCGCCCCCAACCACAGCTGACCTCTTTACCGCCCCCAACCACAGCTGACCTCTTTACCGCCCCCAACCACAGCTGACCTCTTTACCGCCCCCAACCACAGCTGACCTCTTTACCGTCCCCAGCCACAGCTGACCTCTTTACCGCCCCCAACCACAGCTGACTTGTTTACCGGTATAGTGGACAGTGGATTCTACACGACACGAAGTAAAAGCAACAACAACAACAACAACAACAACAACAACAACAATCACGAAAAATAAATCTCGTTTCAAGAATGTTCCAAAATATAACAAGCCTAGCCACCTTGGTTTCTGATCCTACTGTTATCTCGGCCATCCCGCCTCACCAACTGCCCAGTCCCCGCATTCCATCAAACCCTCGCTGAACAGGCCAGGATTCTGGTCCATCAGGGATCAAAGGACTTCCTCACCATGCCAGGTCTACAGCACCGCGTCCACCGGCATCAGACCAAGCCCACGGCTTCCCAAGGTTTCCATGGCTCCCAGACTTCTGCTCAGCTCTTCAGAGGGAGCAAAGAAGGACCCTTCCTCATCATCCAGCCAGTTCTTCAGTTCTTGAACTCACTCCGCCAGATAACAGGGACAAACAAATTGCAGGACAGAAACACGGCGCCATCCTGCGCCGAACTGGACCAAAGTGACAGCTCTCTCATTTTCATTGTGCCGAGTGTTTTATTTCTCTTTCCTGACGAAGACCTAAGAGGTCGAAACGAGTCGTGTTTTGTCCCGTAAATTCGTTTGTCCATGCTATCTGGTGGAGGTAGATCAACACCATTTAAAATCTGTTGAAATTTCCCCCTGCGGTCACCACCTCACTCTCGCGACCTGCTTCACAAAGGTCATCGGTTCCAGACACACACTCGCCTGGCAAACCCAAGTTGCTCTCTGCTCTGAGGGAGGGAGACAGTCCCGGTACAAACCCAAGTTGCTCTCTGCTCTGAGGGAGGGAGACAGTCCCGGTACAAACCCAAGTTGCTCTCTGCTCTGAGGGAGGGAGACAGTCCCGGTACAAACCCAAGTGGCTCTCTGCTCTGAGGGAGGGAGACAGTCCCGGTACAAACCCAAGTTGCTCTCTGCTCTGAGGGAGGGAGACAGTCCCGGTACAAACCCAAGTTGCTCTCTGCTCTGCGGAAGGGAGACAGTCCCGGTACAAACCCAAGTTGCTCTCTGCTCTGCGGAAGGGAGACAGTCCCGGTACAAACCCAAGTTGCTCTCTGCTCTGCGGAAGGGAGACAGTCCCGGTACAAACCCAAGTTGCTCTCTGCTCTGCGGAAGGGAGACAGTCCCGGTACAAACCCAAGTTGCTCTCTGCTCTGAGGGCGGGAGACAGTCCCGGTACAACCCAAGTTGCTCTCTGCTCTGAGGGCGGGAAACAGTCCAGTAACAGCGCTTGTTCGCCCCGATAGACAAAGGGGAACAACCTTAGTCAGCACGTCATTTTTTTCTCAGAGAAACACACTGCTTCCTCCATGCCCACAAGAGCGGAGTGTGTCGTGCAGCTCGTTGTTAGCTGCCCCCCTGCTCTCCCAGCGTGATGACGGAGCCCCGGTGTTTGCTGCTGCTGCTGTCACCGTCATATCAGTGCTCCTCCATCGCGTCGTCGATCTGGACGCCGTCGTCGTCGTCGTTGTCGTTGACGTTTCTGGTCACCGTCTTGCACGATGTCTTCGAACTGTCCCAGGTCCGCCACGTCCATGCTGATGGGTGTCCCGCCACCGGAGGAGGCCTGGCTTCGGCTGGAGAATTGGCTGACTGGGTCCTGTCCAGGTGGCCACAGTAACACAACCATAGTGAATACAGCAAGAACAATAATAGCAATGATGATGATGATGATGATGATAGTAATAACAACAACAACAATAATAACAATAACAATAATAATAATAATAATTGTAATAATAATAATAATAATAATAATGGCAATCAACAGGTCATCTGCTAGAAATAATCACAATAACACCGACAACAAGCATATTGAAAAGGTCACACGCGAGGTTTGGTTTCAGCCCACTGGCCGTGGGGGGCATGGACCTGTCAGAGGTTCACCGTGTCAGTGGCACGGCACAAAGGACAGCGGTGCCCATCCTTCACCTTCCGCCGCTGTAACCTTTCCTGACCTGAATCAGACACCGTTTGACAACAGAGTGGACAGAGCGGCCATTCAGCCGTAACTGAATCAGACACCCGTTGACAAGAGAGTGGACAGAGCGGCCATTCAGCCGTAACTGAATCAGACACCCGTTGACAACAGAGCGGCCATTCAAACTGTAACCTGAATCAGACGCCCGTTGACAACAGAGAGGACAGAGCGGCCATCCAGCCGTAACTGAATCAGACGCCCGTTGACAACAGTGGACAGAGCGGCCATTCAGCCGTAACTGAATCAGACACCCGTTGACAACAGAGTGGACAGAGCGGCCATTCAGCCGTAACTGAATCAGACACCCGTTGACAACAGAGTGGACAGAGCGGCCATCCAGCCGTAACTGAATCAGACACCCGTTGACAACAGAGTGGACAGAGCGGCCATCCAGCCGTAACTGAATCAGACACCCGTTGACAACAGAGTGGACAGAGCGGCCATCCAGCCGTAACTGGATCTGATACCCGTTGACAACAGAGTGGACAGAGCGGCCATTTAGGCCGTAACTGAATCAGACACCCGTTGACAAGAGAGTGGACAGAGCGGCCATTCAGCCGTAACTGAATCAGACACCCGTTGACAACAGAGTGGACAGAGCGGCCATTCAAGCCGTAAAAAGTCCAGCTTTACGGAAGTTCGAACTCACGACCGACAGCTGGCAGGGAATCGCTCTAACTATTCGACTACAGGCCTTCCTGGTGACAATGACACTGATAGCAATGTTTGGAATAATCATTACTCTAACAGCAATAAAGAGTGTAAATGAATTGAGGTGAGACAAGTCTTAGAAATGCAAGAACAACAACAATGTCCTTCTTCATCTTCCGTCTTCCCACCTCTAAAGAAACCAGTCACATTGTACTTCATACACATTTAGATGGATATGTCCTCTCTCTCTCTCTCTCTCTCTCTCTCTCTCTCTCTCTCTCTCCTCTCTCTCTCTCTCTCTCTCTCTCTCTCTCTCTCTCTCTGTGTGTGTGTGTGTGTGGTAGTAGTAGTAGTAGTAGTAGTAGTAGTAGTAGTAGTAGTAGTAGTACTTTAATTTAACGTCTCTTCATCCTCAAGTGACATTAGACCACAAAAAAAAAAAAAAAAAAAAAAAAAAATGCATGAGAGAGATTCCTTAAAGTGTTGAGTGTTTATGAGTAAATGTAACATCGATGCCATACTTAAGTTTTGGATTCTACGAACACAAATAATCTCAACATTACCAACAACTATCAAAGAAAAAAACCAACAGAACTAGAATGCAAAGTTTCTGAAAACAACTTAAGAAGATCGTGTGTGTGTGTGTGTGTGTGTGTGTGTGTGTGTGTGTGTGTGTGTGTGTGTGTGTGTGTGTGTGTGTGTGCATGCATGCATGCGTGCGTTCGCGCGCGCGTGCGCGCGTGTGTATGTGTGAGAGAGAGAGAGAGAGAGAGAGAGAGAGACAGAGACAGAGACAGAGACAGAGAGAGAGACAGACAGACAGACAGACAGACAGACACACAGACAGAGACAGAGAGAGATTGCGTGCGCCTGTTTACGTGTGGTGCTGCGTATGCGTTCGTGCCGGCGCACGTGCGGCATGTTTGTGCGTGCGGTTGTACTTATGTGCACATGCGTTCAAACGTTTACGCGCATTGGTATATGTGTGAGCATGCGTGGATTCATACACTCGCGGGCGAATTTGTGTGCGCGCGCGGGCGTACGTGTACATGAATGAATGCATGCCAGGGCACGCGTTTGGCGTCTACATGCGTCTCTGTCTGGGTACCTGAGTCATTCAACCTTTTAGGAAGGGTAAACCAATGCACAATATTTCATCTCACGTCCAAGTTTGTGGACTCACACAACGCATGTCGATACAAAAAACATCCACGCGTGATACTTAGGGCACCCTTCACCGTTACCGTGCGTCCTGTGTGCCCCTGTAACTCCGACACACGCCTTATATCGCTGGAACCATTGAAACGATTCCAACGAAACTGTCAGACACATGCTTTATATCGTTGGAACCATTTGAAACGATTTCAATGACATTTTCAGACACACGCTTTATATCGTTGGAACCATTGAAACGATTCCAATGACATTTTCAGATACACACTTTATATCGTTGGATCCGTTGAAAAGATTCCAATGAAACATTCAGACACACGCTTTATATCGTTGGAACCATTGAAACGATTCCAATGGCATTTTCAGACACATGCTTTATATCGTTGGATCCATTGACACGATTCCCATGAAACTTTCAGACACACACTTTATATCGTTAAAACCATTGAAACGATTCCAATGACAATTTCAGACACACGCGTTATATCTTTATATTGTTGGAGTCATTGAAACGATTCCAAAGACCCCCCCCCCCCCCCCCCCCCCCCCCCCCCCCCCCCCCCCCCGTCTTTCCAAATGGAAATGAACTCACTGTCAGCACACTGGTGTGTCGGCACTTTTAAGGGGAGAGAAGTCGTGAGTTATTTCATTGGAAATGGACGCTGGAGATGAAGGCCGGAGCCAGGTGGACCTCTTCTTCTTTGAAGAGTCTTTATCGGATATCGCCGCGCATCGAGAATAGGTCCAAGTAGGACCGGCACCGTCCGGTCCGTTAGAGTTTCAACTCCTGAGAACTCTATGACGAATACGGGTCCACAACGTTTGAACACGGACAAACACTACAAAGCCTACGAATAATGTATGAGAACTGGGCGACCCGCGTGGTCCGGACTGACGTCAAGAACGCCGATGAGTGATGAAGGCCAACACATCATTAGAACACAACACAGCACAAGGTCAACGCTTCACCAACAGCTGCGTCTATGCTGACATGAGAAAAAGAAGAAAGAAAGAAAGAAAAAAAAATCACAACTCCACTCTACGTACAAATGGAACGGACTTAGGACAATAGAGAAGAAAGGCGTTTAACCTGATCCTGTTACTCGCCAATTTTTTTATATTTGTAAATAGGAAAAGAATCTAACAAAGTTCAAATCGTTATTGTGTATTTAAAAGCCAGGTATGAAATAGAAAAAAAAAATAATGTTGTTTGTCTTAATGTGTTCTCCATGGGAATGTTAAAGCACAATGGCTTCCACGCTTGCCTTTACTGGAGTAAAACGCAAGTTGAACGCTGTATCCACAGGCTATGGCAACTGTTTTGTTTTTTTCCTTTTTTATTTTTTTTTTTTTATTTTTTTTTTTTTTTTTATTTTTTTTTTTTTTTTTTGCTTACGCTTTTTCTGCATTTTTTTTCTCTCTCTCTCCACTTTGTGGCACTTAAAACAAAACAAAACAAAACAAAAACTTTTATGTCTTTGTTAGTTCATAAATGTTTGTGATTTGAAGTACAAACATCCGTGATAACTTGTTAATGAATCGTGTCCCAGCATTTCGTTGTGCTTAATTGAATATGCATTTGTATTTGTATTCATTATCTGTGCTTGGTATTTTCTGAGTTTGGAAACAGAACTTTTTGTGGGTTTTTTTTTGTTAAGAAAACATCCATGCCAACTACCAAACTGGCCTTCTCTGCCCCCCACCCCCCCCCCCCCCCCCCCCCCCCCCCCCCACACACACACACACACACACACACACTCCTTAACCCCCCCCCCCCCCCCCCCCCCCCCCCCCCCCCCCAAAAAAAAAAAAAAAAAAGAAAAAAAAAAAGAAAAGAAAGAAAGAAAGAAGCAATGCGTTTCTGCTGTTGGGTCTTCTACCGGCACGACAATCAAGAACCAACACGTCAGCAGTGCTGGGGGAGCCATCTCAGTGGCTCGCCAACGGAACAAAAGCTGCAACTGACCTGAGAGTCCAGCGTGATGGACTCGGTAAAGCTGTTGAGGGTGGAGATGGTGCTCTGCCTGCGGAGCAGCTTCCTCCTCTGCTTGGCCCCTTCGTGGTACATCTTGGCACGCTGGAGGTCCATCACCGCCTCCCTGTCCCTCGTGAACGCCGCCGGGGCATCGTGGAACTCGTCGTCCGACCCGCTCGGGTGCGAAAGCTCCGAACTTTGCCGGAGGGGGCCGAGCGTGGTGGGCGAGCGTTGCCGAACGTTGCCGACCTGTGACGGAGAGGAGCAGGTTTGCTGTTCGTTCACGAGGTCGGAGCGGTGGAGATGGGAAGGGTGGTGGTGGTGCTGCTGCTGCTGATGCTGGTGGGAAGGGGGGGGTGGTTGGGATTGGCGGTGGTGGTGGTGGTTGGCGTGGACGCCGAGGGGTGGAACACATCGTCGAAGCTGTCCGAGGGATGAGACGAGGGCGACAGAGGAACCGGCGATGAGAACAAGAACTCTTCCTCGGACCCGTCCGACGCCAGACGACCCCTTCCCCGCGCCGGCTCCGGCTTCCTGGCATCCTGGACACCCCTAGCAGACACGTGGGTCCTGGGCGACCTGGGGCTCCTGTTGGGGGACCGGGTCTGCGAAGGGTGCCTGGAGGACGTGCTGAAGAACGGGTTCCTGCCCTTCTGGGACGAGTCGCTGGAGCTGGACGACTTGGAGGGCGTGAAGCTGAAGTTGAAAGGGTTCCTCTCCCGGGTGATCTTGTTGGGCGTGGGCGTGAAGAAGGGCGTGGAGGACGGACTGTTGGACGGGGTCGGGGTCTTCACCAGGCTTCCCCGTCTCTCCATCCTGGTCGAAAATTTCCGCCGCTCCTGCACGTTCTTTATCCGGGGCTGCTTGAAGTCCCGCATGTGGATGGGCGCCCTGAACCTGGACTCTCTCTTCCTGGCCACCACCTCGGCCAGCACGGCCTTCACGCGCTCCACCCCGAGCAGCGTGTTGAACTCGGTCAGCTTGGACAGGCGCTGGAAGTTGCGGGCCGTGTAGGTGAAGTTGAAGGTGGAGAAGGGGTCGGCGGGGTCGTCGAAGATGTCGAAGTGGGCGAAGTCTTTTTCTTCCTGGGTCTCCCGCGGCACACCTGAAAAGGGGTGAAGGGTCATGAATGACTGGCTGACTGTTTCCAGATCATCGAGTCGATCCAAGTTTCAAATGTGTTTTTGATCAAGTTCTCATTTACGAGACGAATCAAAAAACCTTGTTAACGATTTTTTAAAATCGTTATTCAAGCATGATTAAGTTTCCTTTCTGACGAATTTTCTCTCTCGATGTTTTGAACGTCTTGTCAAAGAGCTCTGTTTGCATAGAGAAAGTTAGATTCTCTCTCTCTCTCTCTCTCTCTCTCTCTCTCTCTCTCTCTCTCTCTCTCTCTCAGAGATCAGTAAAATACAATGTCATCATTTAATTGAGTGGATGTTCGAGCACGTTGAAGAGATCAGTAAAATACATTATCATCATTTGATTGAGTGGATGGTCGAGTCAGTCTTAAGTTTTTTTTTTTTTTTTTTTTTTTTTTTTTTTAAACTTTACTGCATTACTCCTGTGCGTGAGGTGAGGACATAACGAAATGGTACGAAATTTATTTATTTTTTTTTTTGTTAACTTTGGATTTGATACACACTAGGAATGAAAGTATACTATTTGTGTTGCAGGAAAGGAAGAGGAAATGTTTTGTTCTGTTCTGTTACCTCTCCCCCTTGTCAAAAGACCTCTTTGGTAATGACAATAAAATATCACTGCCCCCCTCTCTCTCTCTCTCTCTCTCTCCTCCTCTCTCTCTCTCCTCCTCTCTCTCTCTCTCTCTCTCTCCTCTCTCTGTCCCTCTCTCACTTTTTCTCTCTTCCTCCCTTCACCCCTCTCTCTCTCTCTCTCTCTCTCTCCCCCCCCCCTCACCCTATGTCCCTCTGTCCCTCTCACTTTCTCTTCTCCTCCCTCCTCTCTCTCTCTCTCTCTCTCTCTCTCTCTCTCTCTCATAAGCCACCACACCATCTTATTTCCCCCCCCCCCCCCCCCAACGCCCATACAAAACTCA
>JADBJO010008524.1:92500-94986 GCA_016801955.1 Conus betulinus
CATTCTCCACCTTATCGCTTTCCCCGCCCCCGCAGGTATGCAAAACCACACACACACACACACACACACACACACACACACACACACACACACACATTACAGCACACACACACACACACACACACACACACACACACACACACACACACACACACACACACACACACACACACACACACACACACACACACACACACACACACACACACACACTATCAAACCACCTGGCAGCGACATCTCTGTTAACTTCTCGCATTCCACAGGACAGTACGCTCTCATGCCTGACGCTGTTTCCAAGTACGGCGAGTGAATGCTGTAACAGCCTGCTCTCTCATAATGATCATGTCGGTCAGCCGAACTCTGCCTCTGTCCCGGCTACAGGCCTGGCTATACCGCACTGAGTCATTCCATTCCGCTATGAGCTAGTTCATTATGGGCTTATTTCCGGCTTCCCTGCTACCAGCTCCGGCACGAAACGTCGGAGATCGTCGGTAATTGGTTGGTTGCTCCACCAGATTGCTATCGGCATTGAATGGCTGAGCCTTCTCTGTGTAGTAGTAGTAGTAGTAGTAGTAGTAGTAGTTTAGTTTTACATCTGTTCACATCTGTGACATTAGACGAGGCGCGCGCACGCGCGCGTGCGCGCGTGTGTGTGCGCGCGCGCGCGTGCGTGATCTGGAAGATCCTAGTGAAGTGTGAATTCTTCCTACAACTCATATTACACTTGGCAGTGTGGTGGTGGTGGTGGTAGGGGTGTGTGTGTGTGTGTGTTCTCAGATATCACTGTGAACCTCTGTCACAGTTGAAACAGGGTATTTGTGAAATTCAGTCCCGCATATCACCGTAATGAATAACTTTAAAATATCATGTATATGAAAAACGGTCGATGATTCATGACATGGTCTAAACGACTCGGTTTTTATATTCAATCATTTCAGAGAGTGCTGTCCAAGAAACTGCATCCTAAAGTCTTTCATTAACAGCATTAGGGTTTCCGCTAAAAACAAACAACCTCAACACACACGTGAGAACAGCGATAGATATTTACATGATGTTTGTTTGCCCAAATATTTTAATTATAGAACTATCTCAGTGTTTGGCATACGCCATTTAGAGATTTCCTTAGGTTTTGAACAGAGAAGTAACGAGCATAACTTTATTTCCCTTTCCACACAGAATCGGATGCACTAAAATGTGTGCGTGTGTGTGCGTATTGAGCCTCACTCTATAAGCCTCGCAATAGAGCAAAAAGACAAAATATTGTCTAGAATGCGGATGGAATACCAACATACTGGTGAACTGTGGTACATCGTTCGCTCGGTGCGGTCTTCGCTCTGCATTCTCAATGTAACGCCACAACCATTTTTCACACACAGAAAAAGATATGTTTTCATCGCTTTCCAAACATGATTTTTTTCCCTTGTGTTTTCTTTCAGTCAACGATGAACATGGACGTGATTACAGAACATGTTGATATTCTCTGAACGCCAAATTAACATACCTGTTGCCATTATATTTTTTTTCAATTTCTTTATATTTGTTTATTTGCTTGTTTGTGTGAGTGTTTGATTTTGTTGTTTAAAACCAACCTGATCTCAATATTGACAGAAAGAACTCTCTTTCGAAGGGAAGTTATCTTGTGGAGGGCTGACAAACCTATCTAAAATCATCCGTCTAGATAACGTCCCTTGGTGGAGCTTTCGGCAGTTTTCGTGCCAAGGGCGGGGTGGGGGGGAGAAGCTGGAGAAAGCATTAACATTTACTTTGAGATGGATGAAGAGAGATGAGAGAGAGAGAGAGAGGACCAGACGACAACAGAACGAAAGACAGGACAGACAGAGAGGTATGTTTTGCCTTTATTCGCTTTTTTTCAAACGGAACATGAGAGGAGAGAGAGAGAGAGAGAGAGAGAGAGAGAGAGAGAGAGGCGAGAGAGAGAGAGAGATGTTATTTTCATTTTATTCGCCCTTTTGTCATACGGAAAATGAGGCGTGTGTGTGTTGTTGGGGTGTGGTGTGTGTGTGTGGTGGTGTGTGTGTGGGTTGTGCCAAGGCACGTCCAATCTTACGTCCATGGATATCCAGAGAAGTGATAAAGTCGCGCAAAACCATAACCCGAGTGCTCTTACATGTGTTTCGTTTCAAATGAAATGGCCACTCAGGATCTTGTTTCCGGACTGGGAGGTACAAGGGGAGAAAACGAAAGGACCAAGAGTACGAGAGGAAAAATGATAATGGAACATGAAGACAACAAGTCTGAAAGGGCTAACAAGGATACGAAAACGGACACTGGTCCCCTGTATTAACAGACACACACACACAAAGACCACACACAACACAACACACACAACCCACACACACACACACCAGGCCAGCGCGCGCGCGCAACCACCCCATCGCGCTCGCGCTCGCGCGCTCGCGAGCCGCGGAGCGAGCGCTCGCGCGGAGACACACTTCGGTCGCCTCGGACACCGCACGGAAAAACGG
>JADBJO010008525.1:0-20000 GCA_016801955.1 Conus betulinus
ATTTGTAATCATAGGATATTTCTATTATAACATTTTGACACCTCAAATCACAATTCTTAATACACGCAGCAGGGGGGTGAAGAAGTTCAATATTTTTTTTTCACCAGCCAGCCCACCAATTAGATATGAAAACCGAAATATCTCATTAGCCTACCAAAGTTTTCACTGGCTTCAAGATTTGAAAGGTATTGCTACATCTTTTTTTTTTAGTTTTGGCATCTGGTACCAAGTATTGAGACCAAAACTAAAAACTAGGTTTAACTGATTACTGCTCAGGTGATCTCAGCTGAGCATCATCATTTTTGCACTGTGAAATGCTAGTCTTGTGACGGAATTACTTTCACTATGCAGATGACAATGTTCTGGGTGTGTTTCTTGCCCTTCAACCCATTCCCCTCTCCCATATTTTCTTACTGTTTTAAAACATTTCTTTTTTTCACTCACAGAGATTTTTTTTAATGCTGAAGTAAAGACTTAAGTGGCAACGTACACAACCATGGTGATGACATATCAACTAAATTCCCAAATAAATGAGCTGACTAGAAGGTATCTTGGAGAGGCTACAACTGTATATTGGAAAATAACTGCGTCTGTCGACCAGTCGAGTTATTTTAACTGTATATGCTTCCTTCACAGGGACCGGAATAGCTTGGTGGTAAAGCGCTGAACTCGTAATCTTGCGGTTGCGGATTTGAATCTCCACCTGGCGTTTTCGGTACAGGGGGATTTTCCCCTCAGAGTTAACATTGGTTCTGACTCCATTCCCCATGCAGTCCTTCGAATGAGACTATAAACCATGTTCCGTGGTGGGTGAAAGCATGCATAACATCTTGCACAACACATAAAATCCCATCACCAACTTTTGGAAGAGAAGGCCAGTTTGGCCTTTGGAATGGATGACACGTTACACACAGCATGCACCTTCCCTGAGTTGGAGTATGGCTGCCTTTGTTGGGTAGATGGGATTAATCCCTGCCTGTCTGTACAAGGAGTGTCCGCAGGAGTATCAGCCTGCGTACGCAGAAGCAGCAGCTTCCGTCATGGCAATTGAGAATGGCAAGGTCAACGTCCATTTTCTGATAAAAATGGAAGCACTAGATACTCAGAATTTTTCAAAACGAATGATCCGAGCAGTCAGCCAGTTTTCCAATTGCCTATGGGCTATTAAGTTTTGAAATCCCCTCAGCCATCGGTCCTCTTGGGCGACTGAACTTGTCCAGCTATGCACTCTCATCAATGTGCCCACACTGGCTTTGGTGCTCCTGCTACCCTGACTTTCTCCCTGCTTCCCTCTACGCAGCCTTGCCCCTTGCTATCTATAATGGATATTCTTACTGACTCATACAATACCAATACTTACAATAAACGAAGAATTTATCGATCTGTGACACTACCAGAGACCAAGTAAAAACCAGGGCAAAGTGAAGCCATAGAAGCAGGGGCCCTGGCTGGCATGGTGAATAAGAAGTCACTCTTGTTCCCAAGGTCTGTGGTTCAATTCCCACTCAAGACAGCCAGGTTGGCGGAGATCTTCTCCTTGAAGTTAGCATCTGAGCACATGCCAGTCCTTCTCATCTTTCCGATGAGACTTAAAACCGAGCGTCCTGTGTGTGTGAAAGCATCCACAGAAAATCTTCATGCACGTCATATCCTGATGCAGCTTTTGGAAAAGAGGAGGCTGTCGTGTGCTGATGGGTTGATTGACACCAAATAAAACACATGCACACTGGTGTTGTGTTCAGACATCATCCTGAAGACAGAATGTGGCCACCTTCATGACGGGATTAAAGAGTCATGTGCGGCTCCAAAATCTCACGACTGGAGTACCTCAGAATTCTAGCCAAGGAGAACACAGAGACAGAGAAACGAAGAAGCTACCAAAAAATCAGCAACAGGCAGCTGACACAAAGAACCTATGCAGCTGGCTGCACTTAAGCCCAAGACACTAGGGTGTTGATCTTCCAAGCCAGTTTGCTCACACTGGTACGAGTTGCTGTGGGTATACGGGTGCTGACAAGTCCAGGGATGAAGAGGAGGAGGAGAAGTATCCTCACCATTACCAAATTAGAGTTCTACTGCATACACTGAAGGTTAGAGTTCTACTGCATACACTGAAGGTTAGAGTTCTAGTGCATATACTGAAGGTTAGAGTTCTACTGCATATACTGAAGGTTAGAGTTCTACTGCATATACTGAAGGTTAGAGTTCTACTGCATATACTGAAGGTTAGAGCATATACTGAAGGTTTTCTACCACACATATTGAAGGTTAGCGTTCTACTGCATATACTGAAGGTTAGAGTTCTACTGCATATACTGAAAGTTTGGGTTCTACTGCATATACTGAAGGTTAGAGTTCTACTGCATATACTGAAGGTTAGAGTTCTACTGCATATACTGAAGGTTACAGTTTCTACTGCATATACTGAAGGTTAGCGTTCTACTGCATATACTGAAGGTTACAGTTCTACTGCATATACTGAAGGTTAGCGTTCTACTGCATATACTGAAGGTTAGCGTTCTACTGCATATACTGAAGGTTAGAGTTCTACTGCATATACTGAAGGTTAGCGTTCTACTGCATATACTGAAGGTTAGAGTTCTACTGCATATACTGAAGGTTACAGTTCTACTGCATATACTGAATGTTACAGTTCTACTGCATATACTGAAGGTTACAGTTCTACTGCATATACTGAAGGTTACAGTTCTACTGCATATACTGAAGGTTAGAGTTCTACTGCATATACTGAAGGTTAGAGTTCTACTGCATATACTGAAGGTTAGAGTTCTACTGCATATACTGAAGGTTAGGGTTCTACTGCATATACTGAAGGTTAGGGTTCTACTGCATATACTGAAGGTTAGAGTTCTACTGCATATACTGAAGGTTAGGGTTCTACTGCATATACTGCATATACTGAAGGTTAGCGTTCTACTGCATATACTGAAGGCATTTACTACTTTCCTGCTGATTTGATTAGCGCTCTCTCTCTGTGTCTGCCTTGTGTTCTTACACACTGGCTGCCTATTCCTTACATTGTCCTGCTGATAGTGTCAAACTGTTGAAATTGAAGCACTCATTTGGTGGTTCCCACACGGCTATGTGCATGCAGTGGACCCACCTCTAAACGGCGGGCACCAAAAAACTGGCACGCATAGTCATCCGGAAGACAGCCAAATTAACTGTACAACTTTGTCACGGAGTGCATGAATGTGGTTAGTGATCTGTGTAAGAGGACAGGACTTCAATGAAGGTGAAAGCAAGACAAAGATACTTATCAACCTCACTGCTGTTCATGCTCAACATGCTGTCAAAGTGACAGACTGAATAAGACGAGGTATCATGGGGTGGAGTGAGCTCTCAGAAGAGCTGATACACACTGTTCACTCTCTGGTCAACGTACTGGACTTGGCATGCTGAGAGAATCCCACCGTTCCACTCCATAAGTAAAACTACCACTCATGAACTTATGGTTAAGAGTTTTTGGTCGTTCATCATATTTCATATGTTTTTATCATACTTATCATATTTTCACAAACAGGTGAAAAGAATAGACTGAAATCATAGGTAAATAGGTCCTTTTAGTGCATGTGGTGGGAGGGGATACTGTCCATAAACCAGAAGTAGTTTTACACAACTGCTGCAAAACTATACATGGTATCAAAAATTAGAAAATCACCAATCTAAACTGTATATAAATTTAAAAGCTGATTACAGAAACAATGCAATTCAACGCTGTTGAGGTACATGGTTCTGGTTTCTAAGCTATTGATCTCTTGCAATCTCTTTCACAGACTACAACACCAATATAAAGAAAATCATCCTCCATCATTGTCAACAACAAATTTGCTCGATATGATTTATGAAAATGATATGACTGTGTTTTTACAAAATAGAAAACATCAACATTTTGACAAAATTCTCAAGTGGCACAAATCTTTTTTACACACAAGCTGTAGCCATCTTGGTTTGAATGGCTGAATAATGTCAAAATCTTTAAAAAACAACAACAAAAACCCCTCCCCCCTCCCCCCCCCACCACACACACACACACACACAAAGACATCATCATATTAAGTACTTGTAAAACATACTGTGTAGATCAAAATCATTGCAAGTAAAAGTGCCCCTTAATACTACTAATATGACCTCTTGGTGATATTCTCGATTCCACAGTTCTACACACATAAAATGATAATAATAACAACAATAATAATAACGATAATAATAATCATAATAATAGTAATACTGATAATGACAATGACAATAATAACTCCATGACATGGATTCTTCATTCACTTGCTTTCGAACTGTTCCATGGTTCTCATCATGGTTGTAAATGTTGGTGCACCTTCATGGAGTGAAACCAATGGGATAAAAAATGTTCACATCTCACAACTGAGCTATGGCCACCAGACACCATCAGAACACATATCTGTTGCAGACATTCAGTCAGTTAAGTGCATGGAATGCAAATAAGAGATCTGCAAACATACACACACAATGATAAAGTTACATATGGAGACAAAGAAATGAAAATGGAGACCAACTCAAAAACTGTTTATAAACGTAAACTGAAGGAAAAACACACAAGCAGAAAAGGAAGACTAAATCTTACGAAGGCCTCCTTTTCCATTAATGTTTTCCTTTCCTGTTGCATTTTACGCGCAATAATTTGCATAAACTTTGACTTACAGAAAGACTGTTAAATTCCCGAATAAAATTCTTACCAGGAGAATAACAACAAATTAAAAAGTATAACAGTGATTTTCACTTAAAAAAAATATTTGAAGTATGACAAGTCTACAATA
This sequence comes from Conus betulinus, assembly GCA_016801955.1. Classification (NCBI taxonomy): domain Eukaryota; kingdom Metazoa; phylum Mollusca; class Gastropoda; order Neogastropoda; family Conidae; genus Conus; species Conus betulinus. The sequence goes on from JADBJO010008525.1 coordinate 4,815, forward strand.
CTGCTCCAGCATACTGAGTTGCATCAGAGTATTCCTTAGTATTGAGGACTACAATAAAAAAATCAGCACAAATACTGATCGAGAACATGAGTATCCACATGTCTGTGAGCGTACAACACATACGCAAAAGTATTTTGTGCCATCTAAAGCGTGTGTATGCATGTGCATTGTGTGTGTGTGTGTGTGTGTGTGTGTGTGTGTGTGTGTGTGTGTGTGTGTGTGTGTGTGTGTAAGCATAGTGTATATTTGCATATGTGATGGAAAGGTTTTCTTCTCAATTTCATGAACAAAAACAATCTGGATTCTGTTCAACCTACTTAAACGTCTTTGCATAATTTTTCTCCTTTACTCTTCTCGAAACAAATGAATCTTTTCAAAAAAACATTACCTTTGAAACCTCATGAATATTTCAACAACATCCACCATCTTTCTTAATCATAAATGAAAAAAAAAAAAAACACAACAAACGTTCACAAACAAAATGTCAAAAAGAAAAAGACCACTGCAACAGACCCAACTGAGACACATGCAGACAGTGAAGACACAAGCACAAAACAAAAGGGAGGGTGGAAGCATGGGTAAACATGTCATGGATTTCTTCAAGCACAACAGTAACCTTTCTGACAGAATTTTGCACACAAATCTAGTTATGAACATAGTTTGATCTAAACACCTACTTCTGTCGTGTATAGCTGAACACTTAAATAGTACTGAGATCACTCATAAACCTTTGAAATTCCAAAAATCTACGACGACTCACCTCATCTTGGTAATCGAAGTCACCGTTATCTAAATCTGAACTGATTTCAACACATGCACATAGCCAACTTTCATGTCCGAGTCGTCCTCATTGACTTTGTTGTCACTGGGCCACAAAACCATCCACAATGATGTTAAATGGCCTGTCCTTTATCACTATTCCACAATGTTTCTGCCAATCACGCTCAGTCAACAAAACCTTTGTTAGAGTGTCATGCAGCAAAATGCTTATGGTGCTCACAGGAGCTGGGGCAGATGCTCTCAAATGCCATGTCTACTCCACCTTCTCAAACAATCCATACAGAAGCTAACTGTAATCACCCCAGACAAATGGATCTGCAGGAATAGGAAAGTGGCCGACAGGTGGGGTCAGTAATTAAAAAGTTAACCACATTTGCTTTGGAGAACATTCTGGAGGGTAGAGGTAGTGTGGGGCAAAAATCTGAGCAAAAAAAAATATCACCAGAGGAAAACCAGAAACAAGAAGAATATGGGGAGTAGAAAAAAAAAAAAAAAAAGAAGCACCACCATCTATGGGACGGCAGAAAAAGGTGACATACACATTTAAACCATTGTGTACAGAAACCCTCAAAAAACGCAGGAAGAAAACTGCAAACCTCAATCACCACATGCAACTTTTTTTTTGTTTTTCTTCATTTTAAGGCATTACGTCCACTCAGAGAGCACAAGACTGGGGGTAGTTCAAACTCAGAACAGAACACTGGGGCGGATCCCACTCAGAGCAGAAGACTGGGGCATATACCACTCAGAGCAGAAGACTAGGGCATTTGCGCAAAGCGTCTGACACTTCTAGCACCTCTGTCAGGTTCCTGCTCTGCGCCTGGTGCTTGATCCAGGCCCCAAGCCCCTGCTGCACGGACTGCCCCTGCGACTTGATGGTGAAGAACTTGCTCTTCATCAGCATCGTGTGTCCCGGACACGAGGTAAGGAACACCCCGTTCTTCTTGGACTGCAGGATCTCCTCACTCTCTCGCAAGAGCTTGATGCGGGTGTTCACCACCTCTTTGAGGTTCATGTCCGAGCACACCTCCACGCTGCAGCCAATCTTAAGGGCATTGCTGCGGAACCAGTGGTCGTACAGCGAGTTGATGAAGTAGATGGGGTGTGAAGACATGCTTGTGGAAGACTTCCGGCAACATGCACTGCCACTCATCATCTTTTCCCATTCCCTGAGCGCACTGCTTCAAGTTTTGGGTGTCTGGAACACAATGGAAGTACAGTATGAAAATATAAGGAATTCAAGTAAAATGAGATATGTACAGATGGGTTCTGTATTGAGGTCAAGATTTGGAAAGCTTATTACTAACAAACATACCATCTGCAATGATGCAGAATTGTTATAAAACCTATCACAGAAACATCCACATTTTATGCAACAATGCTAATATCACAATCCATCAAAATCAAAACTGAAACATTCCACTGGAAGTAACATTCAAAATGGCTACAAGGAGAAGTGAAGAAGCTGTCATATAAATCAATTAAGTATCCTAATCTCTGATTCATGCCCACTCGTGACAGTCAGAACAGACAATACTGAAATAGCACAAGATACCAGCCGCCGTGGTGAAGTGGTTAGCGTCACTGACTCCCGGCTGGGAGGTCGTGGGTTCGATCCCATCAGAGTCATCCCCGACCAGCTCCTACGCCAAGTAGAGTTTGCTATGGTCTCAGCTGGGAAGAATGGGACCACACAGTCAAGTTCACTTTATGGATGCATCTCTGAGACAGTTGCCCAATTTCCTGACCAGCTCTGCTGGTGTCTGTATCTCTCGGGCCTGGTTGACACCGGGATATACTATGAAAGTAAACATAGGTACAGCCCTGTCATGCAGTCTCAGACCGGAATTGAAATCCGTAGCATCATGTTTATTTTCATCGATCAGCATAAAAAAGTCTCAAATTATGTGGCCCTTCATTCCATGCTCTCATCGTAGCCTTAGTTTTTGTGTCCTCTCCCACATCTATGGCTTTGTTTCATTCCATTGGGGTCATCTGCATTGGTAAGTTCATGGGGGCTGTCACTAGATGGACATTGTAGCAAACTCCTGGGGGAGAGCTCACTCATGTCAGCTCCACAACTAAGCAATTATTGTTGTTGTAGGGGGCTTAGTAGGTGGGTCCTGTGTATGCTGGATCAGAACAGGTGCTGCTGAACACCACCGAGGTGACTAAGCAGCAGTGCATGCCTCCTCCGGTGGGTTGCCTCTTGACTTGACACTGACTGCTCCCTATGGACTGCCAGTTTTGCAGCTACAACAGGCTGGGCCTGGCTGTGGCTGTGGAAGGGAGGTCAGAATAAGTGGCCTGGGTGCAAGGCTATTGACATGGCAGAGATGATAAAACAGTAAAACCAAAAACAAAACACACACACACACACACACACACACACACACACACACAAGATAAAAGATAAACGCTCAACTGACTTAGAAATTCAAATCTCTTGCATGTCTGTATGGTAAAATAGCAATACATCTTTCCCTTAAGCTTGCTGAAGTGTACAACTTCATGAGAAATACAGTACACACACACACACACACACACACACACACACACACACACACACACACACACACACATGACATAAGCATTAAGACAAAGTATTACTGTAAGCATGGTGCAAGTAGAAGACATCTCTCAGAGTGTTAGCCATGGTGTGAGTGGTGGCCACGTCGGCCACATCCACGAACAGCCCACCATCCACCACCACATGCACTGTCTTCACACTGGACGGCAAACGCTCCCTCAACCTGTCTGCATGGAACAGCGCCCCAAGAGCACCAGCTGGAAGCAAACAGCCCTCTGTCACAGCTTGCCAACTGGCTTCCATACACTTTGTTTTTCTTACGTCACTGTTCTCAGTCAAATGGATCATAAGTCACATTTGATTGGTTCAGACCAGAGAAAAAAAAAGTAAGAGGTACTCTTCTTTTGGTACTGTTTGTCTTCATTTAATGGCAGTTTGCATGGTAGGAATGAGGATTACAAATACTGAAATGTAAACAGTTTTTTTTCCTTTTTTTTTTTCAACACTGAAATTGTTCAAATGGTGCCATTACGCTTATTCAGAGTCAAAAGGTCCCATGTACTGATCATCGCTTTACAAATATCAATGTTCATAAATCTGCCAACAACCTGTCCTTCACTAAAATCACCCTCTCCTCCACAAATAGAAAGAAGAAAAATAATAACAGCAGTAATAAATAACCAGACAACCAGCATTTAATGTTTGCTGAAACAACGTACCTGAGGATCCAGCCAAAATGATTTGCTCAGCATCTTTGAACGGGGTGAAGATGGAAAGGTAATCGATGAGTGCATCAAATACACATGCTCCTTGCATGTACACTCTTCTGGAGTTGACAATCAATGGCTCAGATCTGTTGCCTGACAAATGAAATATGTACAATACATGATGAAGCAGAGTGAAAAACGGATGAAAGCAGATGGTTCTGGAGAAGAAAGAATGAGAACGCCACAGAATGAAAGAGATACAGAGGTGAGCAAGCGAGAGTAAAGAAGCAATGGTGTGAACCTGACTGAGAAACTCAACAAAAATCTGACATCTTCCATTATACAACAAAGGCACCACTGTAGAAATTTCGCTTGACACTAGAACTCTGGCAAACTGTCATACTTAACTTTAACACTAATTATATAAGTATTTATTCATCAGTCAAATCAAACTACTACCCAAAATCAGATCTGGATGCCCCCTACTTTCACAAGATCTTCACCACGCTATTACAATAACGTTACAGCGAAACCCCTCACCTAAACAGCATTACACATTTATTTATATATTACGTCTCTCATCTTCATCAGATATAAATCAAGCTCCTTCCAAAGAAAATAAGTGAAAAGCATCCCTTGAGAAGATAATCTCTCTTTAAAACCAAACCATTTATAAAACTACTCCCTCAGTAATAAGGCAAGATGTTAATCCAATCCCAACAACATGGCAATTTCTAACTGAACCCTGACACTTTCAAAGATCTAAACCAAAACCTCCCCAATCCCAACAACATGGCAATTTCTAACTGAACCCTGACACTTTCAAAGATCTAAACCAAACCTCTTACTGGGGTAAAATATTAACCAAACCCTAACCAGTATAATTTTGAATCAAGTCCAGACTTCGGCCTGAACTTCATCCCTTATGCACCAAATTACTCATCCAGATCACCCCTCAAAATTAATTTCCAGAATAAGATAATGTCGATAAAGTCCAGTATTAACAGAAAACCATTTTTCTTTTCAAACTGAGCTAAGCCCCTTACCCAGATAAGATCCTCCATCACAGTACAGAAAATCCACCATGTGCCACAAACAGAAGTCTGGATTCAGGTTGCAATCACTGGACATGATGCCTTCCAATGGCTGGGACATCTCCGTCTTCAGACTGGATCCCAAAGAACTTGCACTCCTGTGAAAAAGGTCAGAAAATGGTTCACATTTTCCTCCACCTCACAGTCTCAGTCAATGCTTGTCTCTTGTCAAGTATGATGCACTTTAAAACAGATGCATTAATTAGTCTGAAACCCATCTGAAAAACATCACATTTGAGCGCTTACATAAGCAGGTGGTTTGTAAAACCTTAAAAAATAAATGTTTTTACCTGCCTTTCCTGTAACTGTGTCCAATCATGTGGGGAAAACAAAGTGAACTTGACATTAGATTCTGCAGCCACAAAGACAAATTCTCAAAATTTCATATCCCTATTCTGAGACCCTGTTATAGTGCTCTGCCTGAAGAAGACATCCGCTGAGTGATTTGGAATGCTATTACCCTTAAGTATCATTTGAGTTAAACCATATGACCATCATCCTCCCTGCCTCCTCTCACTCCCTTTCTCTCACCTTTCCCCTCTTTTCCCTCCTGTCCTTCTATACCCCTATACTTAGAAGGCTGCAGATAACTGCACCTGATAGAATATTGTCTAAGGGACATCAGCAGTGTCCAAACAACCTCTGTTCAGGGTTACAAGACAGAAGAAGAATACTAAGGAAGGTGCCTGATGACACTCTAGCAGTGGGAATAACAAACTAATAATGATGATGAAAATGGATAGTGTGTGTGTGAAGGCAGGGCCGACGAATGACCAGGTACCTGCAAGCCAAGCTAGAATCAATCTTGGCATAAGCTAGGCAACTGGCTAGGGACTAGCTTGGATAACCAGCTGGGGACAGTCTAGAAGTGCTCATGGGCCCAACCTTGGTTCTAGCTTGGCACCCTAGCTAGCTTGGCACCCTAGCTTTCTACATGGGCCCAACCTTGGTTCTAGCTTGGCACCCTAGCTAGTTCTACATGGGCCCAACCTTGGTTCTAGCTTGGCACCCTAGCTAGTTCTACATGGGCCCAACCTTGGTTCTAGCTTGGCACCCTAGCTAGTTCTACATGGGCCTATCCTTGGTTCTAGCTTGGCATCCTAGCTAGTAAATACTAAATAAATCTAGCTAAAAAATGTTAGCGAACCGCGAAAGAGAAACGTGGACAAACGAGACACAAGACAACACACGATGCGTTTCGACCTCCTAGGTCTTCTTCAGGCAAGACATAAACACTGTGCCTGTGCCGAACGAATTTTTCACTTAGCTTATATCTCTTCAGCGCAAGGTAGGCAGGCGTTGATTCAACGCTGAAGAGATCTAAGCTAAGTGACAAATTCGTTCCTTTTCATTGTCCTGCCTGCTTGTTTGTGTCTTGAAGAAGACCTAAGAGGTCAAAACGCATCGTGTTTTGTCTTGTGACTCGTTTGTCCACGTTTCTCTTGGCGGTTCGCTAACATTTATTTAAGATTTGTTTGGATTTCCGCCTGCAGTTGTCTCACTTTGCAACTAGTAATGCTAGTTCTAGCACGGCTGACGCTGGCCTTCTATAGCTAGTTCAATGATGGCTGTATTGCCATCATCATCTACCTCATCCTTCTCCTTCACCCGTGTCGCCAGTGGGTGCCATTGTCTCCCAAAGTCACACATCTTCTCCAAGTCTCACAATTGAGACATCTGTAGGCAACTTCCAAAACACACACACCAGCAATGTTGTTGTTGAAGTAGGATGTGTGCAGTTGTCCCTTTCTGAACTTTGCTTAAACTTTCCCCTGCATGACTGTTGACATCAATCCTATCTTTGTGTTTTTGATCACATGGCCTACATGTTTCAGTTTTCTTCTGTTGATCCCTGTGAACAGTTGGTGCTTAGCATCAGTTTCATTTAACATGCTGTGGTTTGTTCTTGTGTCTGTCCATTTGATTCTGGAAAGTCGTCCGTAGAACCTCTTTTCTGTTGCATTGATTATATTTTCTTCATCCTTTCACAGTATCCAGGCTTCACAGCCATTCTGTTTGTTGTCCACCATGAAATTCATACTCGCATGCACGCACACACGCACGCACGCACACACACACACACACACACACACACACACACACACACACACACACACACACACACACACACACACACACACACACACACACACACACAACATCAGTTATTATGGGAGCAATTCAGGTAATTTTATTGAAAATTCTCTTAAATGCATGAGTCACACAATTTCTGTGTTGCCTCTGCCGGGTCGTCCACAACCACCACCACTGTTTTTGGCTTACTTTTGCCACCTGGGACACAGTCCCTCCATGTGGCCAGCCAATCGCTCATGTACGTCTTCATCAGTAATGTTCGTTTCATGCCGCTCCATAATCAACATGACTTTCACATAATTCAGAGCTACATAAACAAAAAATGCCAACATGCAGCAGCAAAAGTACAAAATTCTCTTCATTCATTTCACCTTCTAAATCATCGTTATAAGAATCACAAAAACCTGAAAGTGTATCAGTATAAATGTCGTTTTCCCCCAGTTCTCACTTCATTGGTGCTAAGTTCTGTGGCGCTATCAGACTTATTACCACCAACAAGCCCATCAAGTCCATCATTTGTATCAGAAGCACTACTGTCTGTGTGATCAGTATGATTATTACGTCTAACAGGAGTGTTCAATTGAACATCACGACTGTCACTAACAGAGTCCGAACACAAAGGACTACGGAGAAGTGGCGGCTATCGATCTGAATCAAGTTCAACAGAATCACACACAAAAGACAATTTTTGCGCTTTGGCTTCGTTTTCGCCGAAAATCACAGCAGCCTGATCACAGGCTTTCAAAGTCTCAGAAAAAAATTTTCGTATACGTCTGTTTTTTCAACCAGTACGAAGACATGTTTAAAAAAAAAAAAAAAGAAAAGTACAACAGCTACCTTTTAAAAAATGGAGAAAAGGTCCAAAAAGCCCACTGTAAGTGACACACGTGTTCACAGCTGCTTTGCACCGGCGGCGAACAAAGAACGGCAAACGGCACGACTCCGGTCAATGAAAAGTGTGTCGACCACACAAAATTCCGGATCGGAAAATCTCATGTAAATAAAAAAAAAAAAAAGACATAAAACAATCAAAACATGTGCAACATTCTCGTGTTTTCTATCATTTCTGGTGATTACGCAGCTAGAATACTGTAGAATGAAAAACAAAGAAAAACATAAAGAAAAAATGGAATTGAGATTTGCGCTAAATATAGGCCAGTTTTGGTTGGCCTGATGACTCAGCGCATTATGGGGGAGGTAGAGCGCGCGTGCTAGGGTGGCAGGCTAGGGCTGTGCTAGAATCTAGCTTGTTCCCTAGGTCAGCACTTGCTTGAGTGACCGGGTAGTACCTACCTAGAATCTAGCTAGGCACCCTAGGTGCAGCACGCTGCTTGGGTGGCATGCTAGTGCCAAGCTAGAACCTAGATTGGGTTCCAAGACAAGCGGATGAGCCTCTAGGATATCTAGGACAACCGAGCTGGATCTGGCTAGAATCTAGGTGGGCCCTAGGACCCTCTTCCGTTAGAAATGGTCGAGTCATGCCGGTGGGGGATGAGTCAGGTCTAGTTTTCCACTTGCATCATAAGTTATGCTGAAAAAAAAAAAAAAAAACGTAAACGTTGGGTTAAGAACATATTTACATGTTAACTTCTTTTCTTCAAACATTGAATAAAAAGACTGAAAATAAAGAAATGAAAAAAATATCAATATATCTAAATAACTAACTAAATAAAAATGAACCACATGGAACCCCATAAACAAACAAAAGCAAATCTTTTATGAGTTACTGAATGACCCTCCATCTGAACTGACTTTAAACAGACTGTTTTACATAGTTTTACAGTTTAAAACTTTACTTATTTTTCTTTAGAAGTGTATCTTTATTCAACTAAGATAATTCACACAACGATATGCCAGTAATAAAGAGGACGAAAAGAAACAGAAATGAGAATAAACAACACATCAGTTTACATTTTGAAGACAACAGGGCGACAACAACTTACTTTTTGAAGAGGTGAAAATGTACCTGACTGGAACACAGAGAAAGAGAGATACACAGACAGACAGACAGACAGACAGACAGAAAGACAGACAGACACACTGACAAACAACAGACAAATCAACAGAGGAGGGAGGGCGACATTCACAATTCAAAATTGGTCTAAACTTTGGGATCTCCATTGTCATTGCCTGTGAATCTCTTTAGAAAGTATTCATGGAAAATCTTCAGAAATACTTCTGCTTGAAAACCAAAAGTAGGGAAACAACCCCCACCTACCCACCATCCCAGTACCTTGATAATCAAAGTCAAAGAAAGCTAGAGCCATGGTAGTAAAGTATTTTACTAGTGACATCTGTGTCAGCCCGACTAGCCTTAAAAAACATGATCATGCCAGCAGGACTTCTGCTTTTTTCCCTCTTCTTTTTTGCTTTTAGCACACACACACACACACACACACACACACACACACACACACACACACACCCACCCTGCCATGTGACAAACTTGATGTTGCTGATCCAATAAAAGGTTTTAAAACCGAATTAGTTTTCAGGACGAGGCCAGTCTGGTTACCCTAGTACCACCTTTACAAAACTTCAATTGACCAGCCAAGTAAGCTTCTGTTCTTATTTCACTCATCTTATTCTTATTTCACTCATCTTATTCGATATGGTCAGTGCATTTCTTTGTATGTATACCAAATTTATTAACACATATTTCAAGATTTTAAAGTTTGATTCTCATTTGTCCCACCATCTTCAAAATGTGACAAAGTTTGATGCTGCTCACCCTACAAAAGTATTCGAAACTGAATTAGTTTCTGAGACCAGGTTTGTTTGATAACCCTAGCACTATACAAGGCTAAACTTGAAATGAGCAGACAAACAAAAGTTTTTTTTTTTTCTCTAAATTCATATTTGATATTGGCCAGTTATTTTCTATTATTTGCATACCAAATTGTATCAACATCATTGTACTCCTTGATATGACATTTCATTCTCAGATGGAATATTCATGGTCATGCTGATACCAACTGCATTATAAGATGCTGAATTCGGCAATATAATGATTGTTTTTGGTTGTTTCAATGACATTGAACATTATTTTACAATGACATTAAATTATTTTACAACACTAAATTCACCACTTTCATAACTGTGGTATCACACACGTAGTTCAATCAGTCTTCTATTTGCTTCCCTTCCAGATGCTAAAAGTATACAGAAGGCTTTTCTTTGGATACAACATAGTTTAATCCCTGCTTGATTATGGCTATTATGTAACATAGTTTTATTGTAATGTTATTAAGAAATACTTAGCTTCACTCATTAAAGTGGTGACAGTCCTGAGATAACCTCTGCTGTTGATGGGACTATAATTTTAATCTTAATCTTAATCTCACTCATTAAAACTGACAAATTATCCAAAATCATTTATAAAAAAAAAAAAAATTAAATCAGAAACTTTCTTTACAGATGTTTTTGAAAATACTTTGGTCCTCATGTCTCAAAAAGCTTAATTTCAGTATGATTTAGGTAAACTGATTGACATTCTTCTTTTTGTGCTGTTGTGTCATCAATGGTACTGTGAAATAACAGTGTATCACATTCTTCTTTCTGTGCTGTTTGTGTCATCAATGGTACTGTGAAATAACAGTGTATCACATGTGACAGTCGCCTGAAGCACTTGCACTTGTTTTAATATTAATTTTAAAATATAAAACCTTTCGTTCAGACAGACTTTTGTCCATATGCTTTTGTGCACTCTTTCTAAACTTGGGGGTGGGGTGGGTTTTTCAGCTATTGTGAAAACCTTTCGAGTACACGATTCTTTACAGGTTTTAGAGACGGAGCGAATGGCATATTACGTGTGCACTGCATCTACGATCTTGCTTCGTCAGTTGGCGTTTTTTTTTTTTCTGTTTTCCTCTCAAAAGAATTGCATGCCAAACAGAACTTGTATTTGAAGAAGGGATAATGAGGACACAGAATGGTACACGCAAAAGAATCGTAAGGCTGAAAACAGTACACGAATCAACACATCAATGCTATCCTTACCCAGCTGATTTTCGTTTTGGAGTATACTGCATACATTTCAATGCTCTAGCAGTCAGCTTTGAGTTTTTATACCAAAACTACCTCAACCGAGAGAGAAGTCGGCCTTGAAATCATTATTACGTCCCTTTACGAAAACCTTTTCACCAACAAAAGAAAAGAATAAAAGAAAGGAAGAAAAGAAAAGGGAAAAGAGCATCAGATCTAGAATAAGAATAATTTCATACGATTAAACATGCGAGCCGTCGGGTTTTCACAAGTCCCATGTTTATGACTGATCGAAACGTGAAAGTTCGTCGTTAGTCTGTGTGGCGCCCTTACCGTTGCCTTACTCACAGTGACCGGGGCTCACCATCGTTCTTGTTTCAAAGAAAACAGGAAGACTGAGGATTTATGGGGACTACAATCACTGGGCGTCGACCAGTAAAGCCCAGCAATCTGTTTGCCATACTGGCAGGAGGCAAGATTTTTTTCCAAGCTTGACCTCTCCCAGGTTTCTCACCGAATGAAAGTGGATGATGAGTCACAGCATCTCTTCACCATCACTACCCACAAAGGACTCTGCCGATACTGCAGACTTCCATCTGGGGTTTCTTCAGCACCAGCACTCTTCCAGAGAACTATATAACAGATCCTGCAGGGGATTGCAAGAGTTGTAGCCTCCATGGACAATATTGGTCTGACAGGAGTTACCGTTGCGGAACACATGGATGGGCTGGATCAAGTTCTGCAAAAACTGAAAGAACATGGCCTGCGACTGAAGACATCCAGGTATGAATTTTTGAAGGATTGGTTGCGGGCGTCTCTTGGGTTGGATCCGGATATTTAACTTGTTATGAGACGGTGGTCAGTCCAGCATTCCACGCCGCACATGGATTCGGGGAGTCTTACACCCTGTCTGTCCCTCTTCCTGACAATGATGTAGTCAATGAGATGCCAATGCTTGGAGCTGGGATGCATCCATGATGTCCTGTTTCGGTGGGGAGGCAGAAAACTATGTTCAGCACAGGTCCGGAGTAGCAGGAGACAGTTGCTGTTGCTGTTGCATTGTCTATTCCGTGTTAGCCAATGATACTTTGCCAGAAATCGCTGTCAGTACCGAATCTAACGTTGAAATCACCAAGTATGGCGATCTTGTCTGCTTTCGGAACAGCGGCAGTGATAGAGTGAAGATCCTCGTAGAATTTGTCCTTCATATCATCTGGGTTGGTTATGGTCGGCACGTATGCGCTGATAATTATCAGGTGCTTCTTTCCAAATGAAAGAGGAATTTTCATGGTCATCAGCCTGTCATTCACTCCCTTTGGAGGTCCAGCTAGCTTGCCAGCAAAAGCTGTCTTCACTGCAAAGCCGACACCAAACTCTCGTCGCTCCTCACTTCCTCTTCCACTCCCAAAACAAGATGCACCAGAGCCCCTTTCACAAAGTTCTTTTCCCATAAGAGCTGTTTCCTCTGAAGCCTGTTTACATCGTCTCTATCCAGGAGGTGAATAATGATGTGCAGATGATGTACTAATTACGTAACAACAGATCGCTGAAGCAACTAGAAAAGATCCTGTCATGTTCAAAGTTCTGTCCCACGGTGAATGGATGGCCCACTCTGAACATTGACAGAGACTCGCAGTTATATTTCACCGGACATGAACTGAGCAAAGAATTAAATTAAGTAGTTGTACTCCGCGGCCTGCACGTCATAGACCAAATACTTTTCGTGGGGGACTACTGGAAGAACTCCACAAACACCATCCAGGAATCTGCCGGATAAAGGCACTTTCACGCAGCTATGCTTGGGAGCCCAATACAGACGCAGACGTTGAGGGAAGGGTGATGGCTTGCCATGACTGCAAAATGGTATGCAATAATCTACTAACAGTACCTGCGTGCACATCCAACCTTGGCCATGGCAAAGATTGCATATCGATTATACTGAGTATCAAGGACAGTATTTCTTTGTACACGTCGGCGCGTCCAAGCGGCCAGAGATTTTTGCTATGACAAAGACAATACCTGAGAAGACCGTCGCCATTCTACGCCATCTTCTCATCTTTCGGTATTCCTGAAGAGACAGTGAATGAGTATGGTCCTCAGTTCACTTCTGACCAGTTTGCCGAGTTCCTGGAAAGGAATGGAATCAGGCAAATCAAATGCCCATACCATCCGGCAACCAATGAAGCAGCAGAAAGAATGTCCAGGTTTTGAAGAAAAGTCTCAAGCTTTCTTCAGGACTCAGCATAGATAATTAGCTTTCCAACCTGCTCCTCGTGTATCGAACTACACCACACACTACAACTGGAGTGGCTCCAGTACAGCTGTTTCTGCGACGAAAGTTTAGGACACGTCTTACCACCCTAAGGCCAGATAAGGAAGCAACCATGCGCCAGAAGCAACAACAGGACCAAGATTCCAGACAGTTATTCACGTTTCATCCCGAAGATCATGTTGTGCATGTGGCAGCTCCAGGTTCTGAGAGATGAGGTCTTGGCATCCTAGTCCAAACCCTGGGTTCTGTTGGGTACATGATGAACGTCAAAAACAGAATCGCCCATGCACATGTTGTCCATCTAGTGGTGGTACCTCCACACGTCCCACTACCTTTACACAGGTAACAATGGCCCATCCTGATTCTCCCAGTAGTTCTACTAGTCTGATTCCAGAGGTGCGTAATCCTGCACATTCTCCAAAACCCAATTCCCCAAAGATATTGTCACCTGTGTCCGTCACTGAGGATCCACTATAGTTCTAGTATCCAGTCCATCCGTCCGCACCAAGCCATCTGGATACAGCCCACGACAGTGGAACCAGCAGGGGTTCGACGATCAACTCAGGTCCAGAAACAGCCGCCCAGACTGGATTTGTGACAGGCATTGCTGTTCAGTGCACGAAATACAATGACATAAACACCTATTGTTGGTCGTGTTCGAAACACTCATATTGATTTAATTCCTTCGAGCTAGTACATTTTTGTTTTGCTTAGTGCTACCTTTTTTTTTTTGTGGGAGAAGGAAGTGTAATGTATTAGAACGATAAATGTATCAAATCCTCGTCATCACCACTGTTATGTTCTTTATTAGTGTCAGTTGTTTTGAACAACTGACACAAGCAAAGAACATAACAACATACATGATAACAAGATACGTAACTGTACATCTACTTGCAACATTTGAACATTGAGCTAAAAATAAACTCAAAATCTTAACTTGCATACTGATTTTGCATTCTCAAGGTTTGGTTTTCATCCTTTAAAATGTTCAAATCAAGAAAATACCCCTTATAACTGGAAAAAAGAGAGTGAAGCAAGCTTTATACATCAATGAGATGGGGAGCCAAGTGTAGTTGTTGAAAAGAAGGGGGGAAAATGCCCATGGCTATACACATATACCTTTTCAATTCCACCAGAGGCACGAGACATCTCTGATTTAAACCTGTCCTGCCTTGCGGACAGTAGGTAAGGCAAGGCCTATCATGACATTCACACACATGACAAGAACAAGAAGCGTTTTGTCTGATTGAACAGAGGCCAGTCAGGGCCTGAAAAGGTTCAGGGAATCAGAATCAATACTTCCTGTGGTATTGTAATCTACCCTGAAACTATCCTGGGAGAGAATGAAAATTTCTGGCACTGTATCATCCAGGCTTGAGTGACAAAGCAGCAAGGTTTATATTTGTTTTTGTATTGTTTGTTAGTTTTTGTTTTGTTGCTCCGCATACTGTTTGACGATGTAGGCGAGTACAGCTGAGTTTACAGGGACAAGCTTGTGGTGGAATATACAGAAGATTTTGAGCCCTGCTTTGTTCTGTCATTCCGGTGGTAATGTGGGTCAGCGGGGAAAGTGTATGATGGGTGAGACGTATGATCCGGGACCAGGCTGCTACCAATTCAGTAGTGGGGCGACCATCCCCAACCCGGCGGGTCCCCGGGTGGCGCATAGGGGAACGGCCCTCAGATATGGGGGTTAGCTGCGATATAAGTCAGGCTTGCCTAGCC